>JAAWXA010000019.1:13744727-13807230 GCA_038090715.1 Florisuga fusca
ATTTTTTTTTTTTTTTTTTTAATTTTTTTTTTATGAGGCGGCTTCTCGGGGTTTCATGTCTGGGCAGGTGGTTTTTAATGATGACACACCACGCTTCTTCCGTCACCGCCGGCTTCGTTCCCTCACTGGGAGGGTTCTTTGTGTTTGGGTCCCTGTTGGCACCGCTCACTGCTTGGAGCTGGGGCTGCAGAGCTGGGATGCGGAGGCTGGGTGGAAGGGGGGACAAGGAAACTTCCCAGAAAAACAAATCTCTGCAGAGTGGGAAGGGAGGCTGGTTGCTACCCTGACTGTTTCAGGCACGGGCAGCGTACGTGTGCTTCGAGGCTTCTGTTTCTCTGCCAGTGGGCTGTTTAGGGAAGGCTGTAAGGGGGTGAGTTCCCAGGAATGCTGTCAGCTTTACAGGGAGATAAAACTGGCTAATGGGAAAGGTGCTTCCACCTGTGTTTTGTCCACCGTGGTTTATGAGTTCGTTGTTACTCATTCTTACGAGCTGCATTTTTGAGGCATCAAGTGGTAATTAGGGGGGGTCCTTGTGGTATAGAATCAGTTATAAAAGTATTTTGAGGCAGGAACTGAAGTGGAGCTTTAGCAACATATAGGGAAACTTCCACAGGTAATTTTCAGTCTTTTCCCACTCCTTGTATAAGGCGGTGAATTCTGTTTCCTGAGCAATCAGCCTCTCAGCTATTTGAGAGGGTTGTGTTTACAAGGGGAATAGAAGGGTGTACGTGCCATGGGTACTTTGTATGTGCTCTGTACTTTGGGGAAACTTTTGTCCTTTTGTGCAGGGGTCAGGTAATGTAAAGACAGAACTCTGTAAATTGAATAAGTGGGTGATCCAGACACTGCTGAGTTATCTTTACAGAATAACCAATTTATTTCTGAAATAAATTTAACTTATTTTTAGTGGTAGCCTCTTCTGGAATAGTCAGTTTTTTATTCACACATTCCTTTTTAATATATATTTTCTGCCCATTTGTAGGACCACAATACTTGTTATGTTAGGAATTGCTTACAATGAGGGCCCACTGAATTTGTTCCCTTTCACCTTCCCTCAGAGTTGGCTTCCATATATATATTAAATAGTTCTGAATTCACAAGGGTGAGACAGTACTGAGATACTTGAGTTTTGTATTACTAGCATATAATACAACAAAGAATGTTGTTCAAAAAAATGAATGAATAAATAGAATTCTAAGTTCATTCCACTGATGAGCTAGCTAAAAGCAGTCCCCCTTCTCTGAACCAAACTACCTTTCTACTTCCTCCTAGAAGATCCTCTAGGTGTTATGGTGGAAACTTTTCTAAGGGACACAATGGAATTTATTCACACCTCTATATCTAATAGTCTTTGAAGAGGTGAAAAAATATAGGCTAAAGGTAGGTTTATGACTTGTCTATATTAGACTATATTTCTTATAGAAAATTTATGACTTGGTTTGAATTCACTTGATTTCATTTAGAAGGCTGGCAAGCCATGGCCTTAGGAATTGGCTGTGAATTGGTTCTGTCCCTTTTGCATATAGGAAGAAGTGTGTTGTCACCTGTGGATATTTATACAGGCCAATTAAATGAATCAGTACTAAAACTTCTAAAATAGCACCACCTGTATCAATGGGGAATTTGTTGCAGTGAATTTGTTCGGAGTCTGGAAGTACTTACTCATTAAGTAATTTTTCTTTTTTATTTATTTATTTTACTCTAGTGACAGTTGCTTGGTTGAATAAGCTCTCGTCAGGATAGCATTCTCTGATCTCTAAAGATGGCATCTGTTGCAGGTAATCCAAAATTGGTATTCAATATGTTAATGTGGCTATCCTTTAATACACGGTCACCTGATCTTAGTGTTGTTTACTGTAATTTAACGTATGTGGAAAAGAGTTTGTGGGGTCTGTGTCGTTATGCTTCAGATTTAAATAAAAAGTTATTTTACTGGATAACTATTTTTTCTTAGATAAGAACTAAAAAAGCAGCTTTGTAAGGAAATGACTTAGTTTTCACTATTTTGAAAATACGCTTCGTATTTCAAGATACTTTCAACTCTTTCCTGCTGAGTAACAGTGAGCATTTGGGAAGATGTTTGTGCCATTGGTGCCATTCTTAATGAGTATATCTTTTTCCATACCATGCATTTTTGCTTCCATAAGGATATTATAGTATCTGCTATGCTTAGAGAAAAATCTCTTACTGGGGAGAGGGGGGGAAGAAGACATTTTTTCTTTCGATTTTCTGGTTTGGCTCTGGAATATTGATACACAATTGGGCATGATGTAGTATGTGTTAACCTTCTAAACTCGGGCTTCTACAACACAATCTGTAATTCACACAGGTCACATAACAATGTAAAGAGGCATTCTTAAATAATCTTAAATAATAATCTGAAATAATCTTAAATAATCCAAGCTTTTGGGGAGGTTGGTTTTTTTTTTTCACCTTTTTCATATCTAAAGAATGGCTTGTGTCCACTAGAGCTTTTGTCCTCTATGTTCATACCTTGCAGTTTAGCAGCTCCCCTGGTTCTGCATAGAAGGGAGGTGGGGTGCATGCACTTCTAGTTTCTTAACATGCATGTTCAGAATAAATAAAGTGCTTCTCTGGAGAGATACCACTTCTGAGAAACTTGATAGTGGTATGATTTTTTTTTTGCATTAACACAGGCAAAGATAGTGTTGAATATTTCTCATACACTGTATCAGGGGTGGCAACTTCCAGTATACCTATATATATATGACTGACTAATAAGAAATACATTATTAAGCCTTGTTAAATTTTTATATGGCACATACAATATTAGATGCTGTAATCTTATCAGTGGGCCTGTCAGGCTGTTTCTCAAGATGCTTTTGATTTTTGAGCAGTTTTGATTGTTCTTGATAAACAAATGAAATACAATATCTTTTAAAACTGGGATTAACATCTAACTGTAGTCTGTATTCTGCCTTCACCTTGCTTTCCCTTCAGCACTGGAGGAGGTGCTGTTTTCCATTGAAAATGAGCTGCAGGCAGTGGAGATGCAGATTCAGGAGCTTGTGGATAAGCAACAGGAACTCATTGAAAAGAAGATGAGGGTAAAGAATCTGATAAAGCAATCCTCGGGAGACTTGGAGGCAAGTGGGAGTAAAGAAACTGAAGCCTCACCCAAGGCATGGAACAAAAAAGGTTTGCAGATTCAAATTCAAATACTCTAACAGACGTAAACAAATTTAGTGGAGGAAAAGTGTGTTCGTATAATGTTTTAATTGGTTAATGATATTGTCCTGTTCAATTTTGTTCAGCTGGGTGGCTTTCCATCTTAATTACACAGGGTAATATTTGTACTTAACTCCCTGGATGTTCCTAAATATTAACCTAAGTTCTTCTCATCAGAATTATTACAAGAGTGCCTGGTTATAACTCCTTCTATTCTTTTCTTGTTGCAAAGTTACATCTTGATCTGATATGCTGTAAGAATCCTAGAGTAAATCTGGATATATTGCAATTCCTGTATTTCCTTTTTTTTAATGTTGTAAAAGTAATTACTGTGGGTTGTTTCAGGATTTGATAACAATCTTGCACTCTCAAATAATCATCTTGAGTGGCTAGAACATTAGTTGTGTTGTCCATAGTTTATATAGTTTCTTAGCAAATTATGCAATTTATATGGGTGCTACCTGCCCAAAGTAGAAGAGAGTAGTCCAAGTGGCAAGTGCCCCATGGTGGTGTAAGGACTGCTGTTCTTTTGGCAGTGCTGTCTTTCAAGTTAAACATTAAGTAAAGTCCAGGATAGCTGATGGGTCTTTATCATCCTATGCCTAGACAAATTCAATTCAGATGCAATTTGGAAACACAGTGCTAGTGTGTGCCTGTAACTATTGTATGTTTTCTTTTCCAGCTTTTTTTAAAAGTGAAAATAATCTTTCAGTCCAATTCATATCTATTTGCATTTCAGAAAAGTGTTAGGCATATGCAAGAAAAAGGATACTTTTTATTTGTGAATTGATGCTGTTGAACAAATATACTTGCTTTGGGCTTAATTCGCTCCTCATATGCTTTGAAAACTAACATCTTTGCAATCAGATTATGTGCAGGAGCTAAATTTGATCCCAGTACAAAGCTTACTGAAGTCAGTGGGAGGGATTTCTTGTTTTCAGAGAGCATGGGATCTTGGCTGTGATCTCTAAATTAGGAAGCACCTCAAGTACCAAAGTTGGTTCCTGTGTTCCATGTGATGTAGCCTGGAGTTGCCCCAGTTTTTCTGCATCTTAATTATGTGAAAATTGTTAATTTGCTTTCTGATGCATCTGGAATTCAAGTTTTGATAGTTAAATCTCTGAATAATTCAGTCTTTAGCTGTCTATTGAAAAGAAACATAAGTATGTAGGGGTGATTATTTTGGGGAAGATTAATCTTCCCTTCCCCTCTTTTGGGGAAGATTAATCTTCCCTTCCCCTCTTTTTTTAAATGCTTATTATCTCAGAAATATATGAAAAAAATGGTACTTCTACCTTCATTATCCTATTTGTAATTACTGCATTTAAGCAAGTCAATAATAAGACTGTTGTATGGATCAGTGTCTGGTTTCATTTATTTTCAGGATGGGCTTTTCATTTCCTTTTAATTTTGAACTGATAAGTTAACTTGATCATTAGCACATTAAAGCTTTCCATCTGCTTGTGAGTTTCTAGCATTTGTTCACATTTATGTGCAATGATCTGGAGGTGGAGTGTGTTTACCTTTCATAGTGTTTTCAAAGGCCTGGCTCAGAAATAAGCTTAAACAGTGTGCCATTACTGAGTCTTTGAACTTTGAATGCCCAGATCTGTAATTGTATTGCTTCCACATTTAGTTACTGTATATGTAAATTGACTAAATTGACCTTACTTCTTATATTTTTTATGAACTCTCTTATGAAATGGGGTTTTGTTTTGTTTTTTTTTCCATGACAGATTTTCCATGGTATGAAAAGATAAAAACTGCACTGCAGAGCAAGTTTAAGCTGCAGAAGTTTAGGTCCTTGCAACTTGAAACAATAAATGCTGCAATGTCAGGAAAGGATATATTTCTTGTCATGCCTACAGGTGGTGGAAAGAGCCTTTGCTATCAGCTACCAGCTGTCTGTTCTGATGGTATGTAAGGGAATAAAAGGTGACATATAAAAAAGTGGATATATTTTTCTCCCCTTTATAGTTATTTGCAGAATAAACATTGTATTGGTGTCTAATATCACAGGATTGTGGAAAAAAGAGCAAAGATACAAAAAGATTTATCAGGAATATTTAATATGCTCTCTAATTTTCTCTGAAAATGCAATAGCAGCTTTAAAATAGATGTGCCAAATAGATGTGCCAAATAGATGTGACCAAATTTACCAGTACGTAGAATTGCTTATTTATGTGGTAAATTAGCACCTTAGGACACAGATTTGAGTCCAACTTTGTTTTGTTTATCAGCTCTTATACACAGTTGCAGCTCAGTTGTTGTGGTCTAGGTTGTAAGAGGTGGTGTGTGTCACAGGCAATTGATATTGTCCTTGTGTGATCTAGCACTCACTTATCTGCCATCTAGTAGAGGAGTCTGCTACTGTGTATGAAGCTTAACCTTACCTTTGGCAGTTTCTTCAGAACAGGATGGCTGCATTAGTGGGATGTACTAGAAGAGGTATTTGTGACATCTGACCTGTTCAGTTTGCACAGTGATTGATTGTTACAGGTTTCACACTTGTGGTGTGTCCTTTGATATCACTTATGGAAGATCAGCTCATGGTTTTGGAACAGCTTGGTATTTCTGCAACTTTATTAAATGCTTCAAGCAGTAAGGTATGTTTGACTGCCAAATGTTTATGGGTTTTGTGATCTATGTGCTGGTGTCTTGCCTCTGTGTTATTTATGAATACTGAATTAATGGCAGTTTTATCAGCTAATGCCATTCTATCAGTGGTATCTTGCCAGCTATGTGCTGTGATGCAGGTAATGTGAATGAGTATCTTGCACTCTTGCTTTCATGACAAGGATGCATGCAAGCCAACACCTTTCACAGAAATACATTTCATGGGATTATTAAGAGGATGGTGAGGTACTTTTGGCTAATGTATTTTTACCAAGTTGCTAGAGTTAAGGGAAGATTGGATCAGGTAATTTCTGTCCTCTAATAACATGTTGAGCAGTGCAGGTTTTTACATATAATTATTTATCTTACTTTAGCACGGTAAGCTGTTTGATGTAGAGGCCAAGAAGCAACTTATTTCCCAGTCTGTTATTAGTCCATTATTTTTAACAGTGAAATGGATCCTCCTGACTACCAGGAGGACAGGCCCATTAACTTGCACGTGACACTGAATTTGATGTTAGTGGCTTTATACAATGTGCTAAACTTGGAGCCTGCTTTGAGGCTAGAGTGCTTTGAAAACTAATGAAAATTACAGTTGTGTCTAAGGAATTATTTTACATGTGTGGTAGTACCACAGGCCTATTTAGTACATTATTGGGAAAATATTGATACCCCATGAAGAAGCTAAGACAAATATTCAGTAGTTTGATTTTCCAAAGTTCTGTGACAGATTTTCCAAGTTTTAAAATTAACACTTTATATGTATAATGATCTTCTGCAAAGACTTACAGTAGAGGTAAATACTATGTAGCAGCTCATCAGCCTCTGTTAATTACCCCTTATAAACTCTTAATACCCCCTTAAGAATCTTAGCACTAAGCAACTTCTGTGTGTTGTCCTAGTTTGTTAACCCCTGATTTCTCCTTTTATTTTGAACAGGAACATGTGAAGTGGGTTCATACCGAAATGCTAAACAGAAATTCACAGCTGAAGCTCATTTATGTGACCCCAGAGAAGATTGCAAAAAGCAAAATGTTCATGTCAAAGCTAGAGAAAGCTTATCAAGGGGGGTGTCTTGCTCGCATTGCTGTAGATGAGGTCCATTGCTGTAGTCAATGGGGCCATGATTTCAGGCCTGGTATGCTCATTAGAAATTCTGTTTATAGTATTACTCAGATACTAATAAAATATAAGCTAGGCCTGAAATAAAGCCAGGTACTTTCTTCAGATGTTAAGTAAATGCATATATGGGAGTACTTGTGTTAGCTAAAGGACTAAATTTAATTCACAAATTATTTTATTACCTTCTTAAACAGATCTGTAAAATAACCTGAATGATGGTTTGTGTGATGCCCCTATTTTTCTAACTTTTTAAGAACTTCTTTTTCAATAGGTTTTGCCTTATGAATTGTAGCTGGTTTATAAAATTCAATTAGAAGAGAAAATGTCTATTTTGATAAGTGCGACCTTTTTGTTACTTCATTTGGTTGTATAGATTAGTTCTGTAGTAAATAGATCAGTAATAACACCTCTTGCAGTATTAAACTTTTTAGCAGATTTAATGCTACCTACATTAATATCTTTTTAAACTTTGGATCTGTGTTATGTCAAATCTTTTTTTTTTTTTTTTTTTTTTTTTTTTTTTTTTTTTTCTTGTTTAGACTACAAGTCTCTTGGTATCTTGAAAAGACAGTTTCCCAATACTCCCTTGATTGGACTGACAGCAACGGCTACAAATCATGTTTTAAAGGATGCTCAGAAAATTTTGCACATTCAGAAGTGCATTACATTTACTGCATCTTTCAACCGCCCCAATCTTTACTATGAGGTATGTCTCACTACCTGTCTGTATGACTGCATTGCAGTCAGATTACCTTCTGGAAGTTGCAGCTGGTGAATTTTAAAACAGATTTCCAGTTAATTTTTGTTTTAAAAATAAATAGCTTCTCAACTGAATGATGATTCTCTCACATCTTCATCTGCAGAGGAACTGGCACGGCTCTGTCCTTGTGAGCAAGGCTTGGGATGGTTTTGACTACATATAAGGGAGAATTTCTTTACTGAGAGGGTACTTGGGCACTGGAACAGGCTGACAAGGGCAGTGGTGGAGTCACCATCCCTGGAGGCATTTAAAAACCATGTAGATGAAGCACTTCAGAACATGTTCTAATGGGCGTGTATTTATTTATTTTTTTATTATTTGTTTATTTATATTTTTGGAGGAGCTGGGGTGGTGTTGATGGTTGGATGCGGTGATCTTGGAGGTCTTTTCCAACAATGACAATTCTGTGACTTTGTACACAAACTGCTTCCAAATTGTTGGAAAATCTGTCGTGTTTGCAAAAAGTTGTGAATTGTTTTGCATTTTCGGTTTGACCACAGCTTTTTTTTAATTTATTGTTCCTCATGGAAAAACCTGAACGCTTTTTTTTCTATGTAATTCTGAGGTGTAATCTGACTGCACAAAGGGAATCAAGTAATTTTGGTTAAATGGAAGAATAGGTGTTTATTGTACTGGAAGAAGTAGAATAATAGGATCATTTATCAGATTGCTTTCCCACTTAAAGAGCTCCCTGGCATGTGCTTACTATTTTTGAGGTTCGACATAAGCCTTCAAATAATGAAGATTTCATTGAGGATATAGTTAAGATCATTAATGGAAGATACAAAGGACTTTCAGGTAAGAAGTATAAAAAAAAGGATTTTTTTTATAATCTTCAGCACTACAGGAATATTTTGAAGTGCTCTTGAAATGTGTAGAGAAATTCTGCTTTCACTATGCATTAAGTATCCAGCATAAAAAGAAATCTTATCTAATCCACACATTTAATAGTTACCCTTTCCCATCATAAGTGCTGTCAGGGTTTAACACTGGCTCGGCAATTAAACTGAGTAACAGATGCTCTCTATTAATCCCCCTCTCCTCCCTGATAAGGAAAGGAGAGAGAATAAGGGAGAGAGACTTATGGGTTGGAAACTAAACTACACAACTTTAATGAAACGGTAATGATAAATAGGTAAAATTACTAAATATACAAATATACAGGAAAAACTGATACCACGTTCCTCCCCCCTCTCCCCCAATAACTCTCACGTCACCCCCGAGGCTGCAGGGCAGCCCTGGGAAAGTCCAGGCTAGACTCCTGGAGTCAGCAGCAGTCGGGAGCTGGAGGCAGGGACACACAGATTCAGGCTGGCATGGATCAGGACCACAGGCAGAGGAACGGAGGGAATCCTCCCAGGATGCCAAAGCAAACAGGGAACAGGTGAAGAAGGGGAAGCAGGAAGGGCAAGAAGGGGTTTGACCCTTGTGATCCCTCAAATTTATACTGAGTATGACGTGTATGGGATGGAATACTCTGTTTGGTCAGTTCTGGCATCTGTCTTGTCCAGTCCTCCCCAAAGGAGGGGTTCGGGTGGGACCTCATTTCCTTCTGGAGGGCAAAATGTTCCTCAGAGCTGCACAGTGTCCTTGGCTCTGCACACCAGTGCCTGGCAGCAACTATAAACACCCAGTGTTATCAGTCCTAGAAGCAGACACTGTCTGAGAAACTTGCTGTTAATTTCAGCAAGTGCAGCTGCTTACAAGAGACTTAGCTGAAAGCGAAAGTACAGACCAGAAAATCACCTTTATCCTGGCCCAAACCAGGACAAGTGCTTAAAAGTCTTTATGATTTACTTAAATATTAAAATAATTTAATTATTCGCTTAAAATGTTGGTCTATATAGAGCAATCCTTATATAGTTAAGGATAATAGCAATTTTTAAGATTGTAAAAAAAAACAAACCTTGAAAAAGGTTTTCTCTATGTTACTAAATCATGCCTATACCACTTATAATCTGTGTGTTAGGAAACTTACTGTCTTTAAAGCTACTTTTTCACAGGTGCTCATAAGATTAATTTATTGTTCAGTGCCCAGAATGGGTGTGTGGTTGAGTGAATTGCACTTCTGGGATGAATGCAGAGCTCAGACTTGGTGTAATCAGGAAACTACATAGTGCAAGTAAAGCGGAGAGCCGTGTTACAAAGGCACCAGAACTCAGTTTTCCAGAGCAGCAATCTGTCCCTGTCTCTTCTGTAGAGCTGTGTGGCTGTGCTGAGCAGCTCACTGGGTACAAACTGTGCTAAGATGATCACAAATTGTGTGGGTTTGTGTGATCTCTGATTTAGCCCAGCCTGACTGATGACAAAAAGCGGATTTATCCACAACCTCAGATGCAGTGTCATAGACATCATAAGTAACTGCACCCCTTTACATGAGCATTAGTAACCTCAGTTACTGATTTGTTACCCTGAGTCCTCCTTGAACATTAGTGGAACACTTCCATGGTTATGTGGATTGGCACCCACATTTTCACTTTAGCCTCCAAGTCAAAGCTGATAATTGAAGTTCCATTCCTGGCTACCACTACCAAAGACTCAATAGGAACAAAGATTGTTTACTGGGTTTTATTTATTTATTTTTAACTTAATAAAACTTTAAAAGTTGTTTTAAAGGACTGGAGATTGGGTTTTTTAAGACAATAAGGCATTTTTACTTTTGTGCAGGAATCGTTTACTGTTTTTCTCAGAAAGATTCTGAGCAAGTTACTGTGAGTTTGCAGAAACTGGGAATCAAGGCTGGTACTTACCATGCAAACATGGATGCTAAACATAAAACCAAAGTTCATAAAGGATGGTCAGCAAATCAAATCCAGGTAAAGTAGATACTTTTCATAGACTCCTCATTTAAACAAATAGTGTTTTGGTACCTTTATGGTTTCTTTATCTTATTTCAGATTGTAGTGGCGACTGTTGCTTTTGGCATGGGAATTGATAAACCTGATGTGAGGTTTGTAATTCATCATTCTATGAGCAAATCCATGGAGAACTACTACCAGGAGAGTGGACGTGCAGGTATTGTAGGAAATGGCTTTTGCAAAGTAGCCTGTCACATCTGTTAAACCAATGAAATTCTACTCTAATTTTGGCTGTTTGTGTTTTGTCTTGTTTTTGAGACAAGTTCAAAAGTATATAATGCCACTCTACCTCTGTAAAGATGCTTTCAAGCAAATGTAAATTACATTAGTGATCTGGGGCCTCTGTGCTGCAGTGTAGTAAATAATAACTGAACACATAGTCCTTTACTCAAACATTTTTTTATTATTTACTACACTGCTACTCAAACATTTTTTTATTATTTGATTTCTGTGAGGTGGCTTACTAGAATAATTTCATAACATTGACTCATCAGATATATGTTACAGGAAGTTGTTTGTTTTTTTTAATTTGCATAGCAGCTGGGGTACACAATTTGCTCAGACCTTCTCTGAATTATGTCTGTTTGTTGTATGGATTTTAGTGGCCACAGAAATACAAACAGGATGGGGAGTCTGAAGAAGGTAATTTTAAGGATTGATCAGTGTACAGCAGCACTAAATACCTGTTCCAGCTGAAATACATGTTTTGTTATGTTGTGTTTTGCTTTTCCTCTTTTTTTTTGTACTTTCTATATTGAGGCTGTAGAAGCCCATGCATATAAGAGGGGAGTTTGAACCAGAAAATGCTGTGCTTAATGCAGTTTTTTCTAAAGTTTAAAATCTGAATTTTTTGTTTATTTTAATACGTTGCAGGTAGAGATGACCAAAAAGCTGACTGTATTTTGTATTATGGCTTTGGAGATATATTCAGAATCAGCTCAATGGTAGTGATGGAAAATGTAGGGCAAGAGAAGCTGTATGATATGGTATCTTACTGCCAGAATATGAACAAGTAAGTTACTGTGGTGGCTTGATTCCTTAGTTTTTAAATAGCCTCAATTTGTTGTGATTTTGGGGGGCTATTTTAAGAAAAAGCACCTTACACACCCTCCCCTCTCCCCCAAACCAAGAATAAACAAAAAACAAAAAATCCCAACACACTGTAGAAACATTACCACTGTAAGCTGCTGGATTTTGGAGTTTTGGTTTGACTGCTCTGTATGTATTCTCTTGCACATAACTGAGTGTTGGTGTATTGCTTGCAAGCATCAGGATAATGTTCTGGAAGCACTTGTGTTGAGGTAAAATATCTATCAACAGTGTTTTGGATTTCAAATCCAAATCTCAGCAAATACTGCAATGCTTTATTCTCTGCTATGATACCAGTGTTTCCTTGCCATCCTGGAATCCTCATGTGTTTAATTCTTCATGTGTTGCATTGAGCTGTTTTGAATACTTCATGGATAACACATATCTATGATGTGGATAACTCATGAATTCAGTATAGCCTTTGTTGGCCTCAATCTAGGCTTTAGTTCATATTCTTACAATTTACCATTTTATTGATATTGCACATAACCAAACTTTAACCAAACTTTCTACAGCTGTGTTTAATATTTCTGAAAGCTACTAATTCCTCCTAATAGCTTAACTGACAGGGAATACTGTGTTGCAATGTTTGTTTTCTGATTTTTACCCGAGGTAGTTCTTCATGCTTGTTTTGAGACAGGAGCTGACCCAGGGAACCTTCTTTTTGTCAGTTTCATGATTTATAATGTGTATATACATTTCTGTTTTATAGTCCCTCTTTGCTCTCTGTTCTTGCAGGTGTCGTCGGGTCCTCATAGCTCATCATTTTGATGAAGTGTGGGATTCTGCAAACTGCAACAGAATGTGTGATAACTGTTGTAGAGAGAACTGTAAGTAAATTGTTTTTATAACCAGGGACAGAGAACATGAAGAAGGTTGGCTTAAGGAAATACCTACTTTAGGCAATTTGTCAGCACTTCTGTAAAGTGTGTTTCTAATATTGCCTGTTTCCAAGGTTCAGCTTTTGTTATGAACATCAGCTTTCAGTGGCTAAATGTTGCCAAATTTAGGGTGTTGAGCATGACTCTTCCTGGCTTTGTACTTTGCCTGAGGCCAAACACTTTGGTATCTTTATGGCTCAGCTGTTTATCTGTTCCCAAAAGTGAAGCTGGGGTGAGGGGTATATTGGCTTACCTGTTTTTAAAAGATTAATATGTGTTGGGTTTTGTTTCAGGATTTTTTTGGGGTGGGAAAGCTTTATTTCTGAGAAGGAGCCTTTTGCTCTCTGCATACCAAACTGTTCACACTTTAGCTCTGAGAAGGCACAGTTTTCACATACCCTTTTATAACTTGCCTGGTAAAATCTCTGGATTTCAGTGCTTCATGCTCATGGGACCTGCCTGTGTCAGGACTGCATGACAGTTATGCAGAGTGACTGAGCACACTACTGCAGGACTGTGCTGTGTTAGCCCTAATGGCACAGTGTCAGGCACTGGAATGGCCTGCCCAGGACAGTGGTGGAGTCACCATCCCTGGAGGCATTTAAAGGGCGTTTGGACCTGGTCTTTGAGGACATGGTTTAGTAGTCAGATTATGGTGTTGGTCAAAGGTTGGACTGGATGATCTTGGAGGTCTCTTCCAACCTAAACATTCTGTGATTCTGTCTGGTGTGTCCTCTTCCTTTGGAAGATAGTCTGGATCGTAAGAGGGACAGATGTTGTCTACAGTCAACTTGGGAAATGATAGGAAACAGGATCAGCTACGTGGTAAAGGAGGATGGTTTCAGCAGAATGAGGTTCTGAGACATAAGGTTTTTTGCTGCTTTGAGGCAAACATCTTGGGCAGTGTTGCCTAGTGAGTTTAGACTACACTTTTCATGGGTGATTGATGGATGCTTTTGGTACCCATCCAGAAAGCCCTAAGTTTCTGCAGATGCACAAAGTATCTGTTGCTGCACTTGCTAAGTGTGAGCTCTGGATTAGATCTAGAAAATCCCATACAAAGCTAGAAAGCTCTGAAAAGTGTGCTAAGAAAAAGTCAGTTTGGGGCATCTCTAATTGGATACACAATGTCATAAGTTCATTTGAGGACAGGTGAATTCTTGTGATATGTGGAAAATATCCTCCCTTCATACATACTACATATCTGATGCAAAGTGTTTCAGTTATGTAGTGATCAGCACTTGAAAATCATACAAGGACTCTTTTAAGGTCAGAGTTGTTCCTAACTAGACTTTACTTTCCTGTACATTTTTGAGGGGTAAGGTAGAAAAAACAGAGGTATTTAACTTGGTTGTTTGCTTGGGCTTTTTCCCCTTTATAAAGTTAGTTATATCTATATAATAAAAATGTTTTGCAAAATCATGCAAGTGGCAATGTCTTGTTATCTTTTATTTGAAAATGGGGCTTAGCTGAGATTTATTCTGGGATCAAAGGGTTGAGAAGAATATGGATCTAGCTTGTACCGAAGACTTACAGGAGCCATGTGATCAAGTCTAGTTAGAATATATCCTGTTCACTGTGGGTTTACCCTAGCATTACTTGTTTACATAAGCAAGGTCTGAGAAAACCTAGTAGTAGTACTAATTTTTCAGTGCAGTGTGTAATTTTTAGTATTGCGGTTGGGGTAATTCTGTCATGATGTGATCATGCAGTAGAATCATGGTCATCACGTACTATGTGGATGTGTTAGTGCTTGGAATAATTATTCATGGTGAAGGTAGCTTGTATAATGAAATTAAGACTTTTTTGTGCCTCATTTTGTCTGTAAGTGTCTTGAGAGAAGAAATGTCTCACATTCTTCATTTCGTCTTTGCTCTCTAATATTGCCATAACAAATATTAGGGGTGAAGAAAACAAATCCAGCTTCAGAGCATCAAAGTAGCTACCTTAGACATTTTATGTTTTATAAATGCTTCTTTAACATAGTTTGTGTGGTTTGTAATGCTAAATACATGTAAAAATGTTTGCAGTGTGGAGTTGGAGTTTTAATAATGAAGTAGAAAGATAAATGTAAGCTTGAGTATAAATAGATCCTAATTTGACAGACTGAAAATTACAACTTTTGTTAATTTGTAGTCTAAAACCAAAGCTTTGCTATTATATTTTGTGCTGTATATATTTATAGATATATACCTATAGATATGTAAGTACATATGTATGTGTATAGCTAGTGTATGTATGGATACTATCTAAATAGCTTGCTCTTTAAATGTTACTTCTACTTGTAGCATGTGAGGAAATGGATATAACAGGATACTGCAGGGATCTAATCAAGATACTCCAGCAAGCTGAAAGCATGAGTGAGAAACTCACCCCACTGAAGTTAATCGATGCATGGTCTGGGAGAGGTGTTTCAAAACTCAGGGTGGCTGAAGTTACTCCACCAAAGCACCCTCGAGAGGAACTGGAGAGGATTATTGCCCATCTACTGCTGCAACAGTATCTGAAGTACGTATAGTGACAACTACTTTTTTTAACATCTGCTAGTATTTTTTCTTCTTTCCAACTAACATCAGTACTTAGTTATAGTATTGATGGATAATTCTGTAGTCTCACTTCTAGCCTTTATTTCAGATATGTTTTTAAAAATCCTGAAAAGATATTACTACTTTAAAATGTTATAACAGAAGTTGGAACATTTTAAATGCTGCATCTCTTGCAAATTAAATAGCTGCCATCTTCTCCATTTGGGCTGAACCTTTAACTCTGCAAGAGGCTTCATTCTGGAGAAATCTGCTGCTTATACAAGAGGCCATTTACATGCCATGGTTAACAAAGCAAGTGGAGTTACCCAGATGAAATCTAAGTCAGAACAGACTGGCTAATGTGCAAGGTAGTACTCAGAAAGAAAGCACAGTGAAAGAAACAGCTTCTGGTTATCTGTTGTGGTATATTTTTTGTCTTTTCATGTAGTTTTAGAAGTTAAAAAAATATGTACGAAATCAAATCAAATATTCCCTTTTTTTTTTACTTAATTTTTTCTTGGCATCACTTTCTACAGCTGAGTTTTTATACTTTTGAGAGGGTGAGCTGATGACTTATTACATCTTTTTTTTTCCTTGTTTTCCTCCATGTATTCCAACAGATTGATACATGTGGGTGTGTGAAGTTCCACAAATGGAACTACTTTGTGTTGGTCAGATTCTCTCTCATTGAGTGACTATCAACTTGAAAAGATAAAGGAGAATTAAGCTTCTATTTGAAACATCCATGAGAAGGGTTCATATACTCTATTTTTTCCTTGCATGGGCTTGCCTATCTTTGTCACCAAGCTTCTGTTTTAACACTGGTTTCATTTATGTAGGGAAGACTTCAGCTTCACAGCATTTGCTACAATATCCTACCTGAAGATAGGACCAAAAGCAGATCTGCTGAAAAACAAGGCACACGTCATCACTATAGGAGGGATAACAAACAAGAAAAGTGTTTACAAGGTATTTCTATCTGTACTGACATCCTTTATAGATACATTTTTCATTACAGTTTCTTTTGATAGCTTGGTATCTTCCCAATCTGTTTTTCAAAGTAATTCAATTAGCAGGATTTAAAGTAAATCTCATATTCTGTCTTGTATGGGAATACTGGAAAGGAAGAAAAGCAATGTTAGGCTTCTAATAGAAGTGTTTATAACTTACAGGACAAACCATCTCAGTCTTCGAATTCAAAAGGAAGCAGAGAACATGCTCAGACTGTTTCAAAGACTGTCCAAGATTCAGTGGTGAAGAAGTCACAGAAACATAAAGGGCCTAACTGTGGTTCTGGTGTAAAGGCAAAGAAGCTTAAGCTACAGGCAGGTGGAGATGACCAACCAGTAGTTCTTGACTGAGTTTCACAGACCACATTTAGGATCTAACCATGTTTGCCTCTCCATGGACAATGCAATTTGTAAGTTCAGTTTCCTTTTTCAGTAACTTTTTTTTTTTTCCATTTTTAAAAATAAAAACAAACTGTGGGAAGCAAGTATTTTTAAAACCCTAATATTTAGAAAAAGTCTAGTAGTTGAGGGAACAAGGTTTCTGTCAAAGGTTTAAGGCTGGGCTGGCTATTAAACATGACAGATGTTTTCTATTTACCCTTTTCCCTTCTGAGAAGGGGAAGATAACAATTGAAACACTGTTGGCTAGAAAAAAAAAACCAAACAGCTTTTTTGTAATATTAATAGAAAAATAATGAAATCTATAGAAACATACACAAAACCAGGATTGAGCTTCACTGATGACAGTCCCATGAACACCACTGCTACAGGACTGGCACTGTAAAATCTCAGGTTGTACTCAGCAGCAGGCAGGAACTGGATTCAACAAAACATGGATTGAGATTGAAGGCAAAAGAACAGAGTCCTCCTTGGGTACTGACCATGGAGGAGAAGAGCTTGACTCTTGTGACCCCTCAGCTTTATATTGAGTATGTGTATGGGATAGAATACCTCCTTGGTCAGTTTTGGGTCACCTATCTGCTTCTCTCCACAGGTGTGACCCCTTTATGCCCTTTCTCTTTTAGGCATATAAGTTCAGCAGAAACCTTGCTTTTTATAGGACCTTTCAGTGTACCATTCATACCTTAGTAATAACTACAAATGTCAAGTTTTATCAATTCTAGAAGCAGTCCCTGACAAATGTCAACCTCAGAAAGTGCAATAACTTAAAAGAGACTTAATTGAAAGGTAAAATTACTGAAAGAATTGGTCCTGTTCTAGTTCAAACCAGGACAGCTTTATATCAAAATAACCTGGTGTGTATCATCAGCAGTGACTTAAAAATGCAAGTAATTACCATGTTGCCTATTTAATTCTTTTAAGTGTAGAATATAGTAACACTATTGCACCAACAATACAGGCTGGAGGGGTCTTCCAGAGATCTAGTGCAATCTCCTGCTCAAAGCAGGTCTGGTTGAAAGAAGATACTCAGGGCTGTGTCCAGTTAAGCTGTGACTGTCCCCTAGGATGGAGATTCCACAACCCCTCTCAGCACCTGTTCGAGTGTTTGCCTTCATTACTGAAAAAAGGACATTTCTTAGAGGTAATTATTTCCTGCATTGCATCTTCTCTTTTGCCTCTTCATAGAATCAAAGAACTGGCTGGGTTGGAAGGGACCTCAGAGATCATCAAGTCCAACCCTTGATCCACTACCGCTGCGGTTACCGGACCATGGCACTGAGTGCCACATCCAGTCTCTTTTTAAATATCTCCAGGGAAAGAGAATCCACTACTTCCCAGGGCAGCCCATTCCAATGTCTGATCACCCTCTCAGTGAAGAAATTCTTTCTAATATCCAACCTAAACCTCCCCTGGCACAACTTAAGACCGTGTCCTCTTGTCTTGCTGAGAGGTGTCTGGGAAAAGAGACCAACCCCCCCCTGGCTACACCCTCCTTTCAGGTAGTTGTAGAGAGTGATGAGGTCTCCCCTGAGCCTCCTCTTCTCCAGACTGAACAGCCCCAGCTCCCTCAGCCTCTCCTCATAGGATCTGTGCTCGAGTCCTTTCACCAGCCTGGTTGCCCTCCTTTGGACCTGCTCCAGGACCTCAGTCTCCTTCCTGAACTGAGGGGTCCAGAACTGGACACAGTACTCGAGGTGTGGCCTCACCAGGGCTGAGTACAGGGGCAGAATCACCTCCTTGGACCTGCTGGCCACGCTGTTCCTGATACAGGCCAGGATGCCATTGGCCTTCTTGGCCACCTGGGCACACTGTTGGCTCTTGTCCTACCACTGTGCTCTTCTGAGAAGTCTGGCCCTATGGCTGTCACACTCTTCCATTAGTAGTTAAAAGACCACAGCAATGTGAACAATTTTTGAATCTGGAAGAAATCCAATTACGTTTCTCCTCTCCAAGCCCCTGCTTCTGCTGAGCATCTTGCTTGGTAGCCCTCTGTTAGACTCAATCCAGTGTTTCAGTTTCTTGTACTGGGAAGTGCGGAACTCAACTCAGCACTCTAGCTGTAATTTCACAGTGCCCACAAAGAGTCTGCTAAATTGCTGATTATGTTCCTCCTAATATAGTCTGTTACACAGTTGTCTCTTCTGCAGAGGTGCACTGCTGAATCCTGTTAGGCTACTGGGAACCTGTTTTTTTTTTCCTGCAAACTTACTTTCTCACCGTTCTGGCCTCAGACTATTGTTGGGTGGTGTTACTCCATCCCAGATGCAGGACTTAGCTTTTGCCTTTAACTTAGAGGTCCCTGTCAGCACGTGTCCAGCCTGCCTAGGTCCCTGTAAATAGCAGTGCTGCCCTCCACTGTATCAGCAGCTCTCCAGCCTTGGTATTGGGTGCAGTGGCTGGGGCACCCTCTGTCCTTGTACCTAGATTGAAGGCCCTAGAAGATTTAGGCCCTAGTGAAGGTCCTAAATAGGCCCTAAATCATACGGGGCCCAGTATGGATCTGTGAGTGTTCCCACTAGGAAATAGTCACCAGTTGGACTTTGTATCACAGATCCCAACTCTTTGAACCAGCTGATCCAAACAGCTCTCTGCCTACCTTGTTGTACATTTATCCAGTGCATATCTTGCTGTGCAAACGAGGCAAAAAAAGAGTACCTCAATCTCTTCCATATCCTGTGTCACTAGTTCCCCTAAACCTCTGAGCAGGGAGACTATACCTTTCTTACCCTTGTTCTAACTGATAAAGTGTTCACAGAAGCTTTTGTTCCTACCTACATCCTTTGCTAGTTCCACTTCCAGATGAACTTTTACCTTCTTTAACTCCCTCCCTGCAAGGTCAGGCAATGTCCCTATGTATTCTGGGTATCTTGTATCTTCTGATTTCTTCCTTGTGTTTGAACTAGCCGAGTGATTATTTTCCAAATAAGGAGCAATCCACGTGGCTTAGTGCTGTCCCACATTCAGACAACAAAGAATCACAGGACAGTCCAGGGGAGAAGGGAACTGGAAAAATCATCTGGTCCAGCCTCTCTGGGGAAAGTGTGTCCAGGTGTGTCTTGGAAACAGTGACAGGGACTCCACCACTGCCCTGTGGAGGTTGTACCAGTTACTGATGTGAAACACTTTCTTATGTTTAAATAAACCTGAAGGAGTGCTCAAAAAGTTATGAACAGCTGATGTTTTTCAGGACAGGCAAGTGTCAAGGTATGTTAAAAGCTTCAGTTTTGCAATAGAAGGCTTAGTATAAGCTTTCTTTCCATTCCTGCTTTTCCCAATAAAGAACTACTTATGGTTATATAATCAATATCCTCTTAAATTGGCTATTTAAAGTGCAGCAACATTGGTCTAGGTGCTCAGTCCTACCTTCTGCAGTGTTTGATTAAATGCCATGAAGTCTGTTTCTTTCCATGCCTAACCCAACCCGTAACGTTGGATGCCACGTCCTGCTAGCTGAACTATGGCTGTTCTGTATCAAGGGTCACAGTCTTCTGAATGCCCAGAGAAGCTCTGGATGCCCTCTCCCTGGAAGTGTTCAAGGCCAGGCTGGATTGGCCTTAAGCAACCTGGTCTAGGGCAGGTGTTAGAAGTAGGTGATCTTCAAGGTCCCTTCCAACCCCAAAACATTCTGTGAGCTTTCCTCAACACTCTTTATGGACTGAAAGAAATCTCCAGCTCCACTGTTGTTCTGCCTCTCATTTTGGACATGGCCCCATCCTCTCCCCCTTCAGATGTTTTACCAACTTCAGCAAAAAAAAACAAAAAACCCAAACCACAACAAGCAAACAAAAAAACCCCGAAGCCCCAACACAGTTAAGAACACACTCTTCATTTTTATATTTCTGGTAAAATCTTTGTCAGTGACTAAAGCCTAGTACTTCACTCGCTGTTTAACTGAAACCTTTGCCAAAATTGGAATTCATTCATTTAAGTAAACAGTCAATCTTACAAAATAATTATAGTGATTCTGAGAGAATTCTCACTGCGTACTGCAAACTGTTCCCAGTCTGACCCTTAATAAATAGCAATTCCCAAGTAGCAACGGTAGAACAAAACTAAAAGCCAGTATGAAGTGACCCATGTCTGTGGATGGCACTATGGAAGACAGAGAAAACATAAAGGAAAAATTTTAATTGTTAGGCTGTATCACCTAAGCACTAAATTATGCCTAATAATAAAGGAGCTTGATTGATGCAAGCCTGCACATACACATCACAGGATAGCCAGGGAGCTAGCTATGACTTCAAACAAACAGCTTAAACTCCTGTTTCAATTTGATATTTTGTCAGTAGTGGAAAGTCAAACTGGAGTTTAGTACCTGAAAAAATTCCTGCCTGGAACCTGTATGCGTGACAGGGGAAATGAGAGGGCAGGAAGGGATCAAGAGACGTAGGCCCCATGGATGTTTTTGTTAAGTGACTGCAGTATTTGTCCATTAAGAATCCCATCAGGATGTGTGACTGATTCAAAATGGCATCCTCTACCACTTACCATGTAGCTTGGATACAGCAAGCTGCTCCACAGGCTCTTCCTGGGAAAGACCACTGCAGGTGACATTCCTGAGGGCTGTACTGTTCGACTTTCCCTGGCATGCACTCAACACTGATCCCTGGGAGGGAGACAAGGCAGGATGCACCAGTGCAACTCTACCACAGTGCCTGAACATCTGAAGTGACGCACAGTAAATAAGCTGCCCATATCTGATGTCTCATTATTCAAATAATATTCATATTTCATTATTCAAAGTTTTTGTATTCTGTATGATTATTTAATAAATAAACTTAATGAAGGGGAAAAAAAACCTAAAAAAATCCCACAAAGCATCCATCTCATGGTCTACATTCCAGGTAGGGAGAGCTCCCAGCACCCCATGCCCTGAAGCCACCCCAGCCAACACACACACTGCTGCAGACGCACTGTAGCTCCAGGCAGCACCATCACATCAAGGCACCCTGGCTCATAAGGGTGGGTTATGGCTTGAGATGAGGAATGTGCCAGGCAATAAAGGAGCAAGGCAGATGGGGAAGCAGCTCTGGTAATCATGACAGGTGAATCATGCAGGGTTTGGGGAAGAAAGGATTTAAACACTTTTAATTTGCTTTTACCAAGTGAAGGCTCCCTCACGTTCAAGTGAATGCAGTGCTATCCTAACAGCATGGTGAAGCCCACTTGTAAAAACTGTCACAGCCCTGCTCTCATGTGCTCATCCCCTTGCTTTTGTTGCTGCATTTCTACACAGTTTAAATTTTTTGGTCAGTATTTTGACAAGATCAACACAAAACCTTAATAAGGAATCGTGGTTATCCCTCATTTCTGTTAGACCTGAGAAAAGAGTTTTGTAAGACATAGTGCTCTAGTTCAAAACTTTATACAAAATGGAAATGTGCTTTCCTTCAATCAAAATAATCCTCTATATCAATGTCTGGATTCAATAGGTCTTCACCATAGGCTGAAAGATCCATTTGATTTAAAATTAAGTTTTCAAAGGTTTCTTCCAAGTCCGTTTCACCAATCAGCACAGCTCCCATCATTCGGCCATTCTGCATCACCACTTTAACGTACTCTTGGCCCTTGGTACATCTGAGCATCAGTTCATGGTCTAAACCCAAGCCTTGAGCGTTGTATTTTCCCAAAACCACCACCTAAGAGAAGGAAAAAGAAAAATCACAGTAAAGATCATTGCAGCAGCTTTTAGCATTTCTGCTGGTAGCGGTCCTAAGAACTTCAAAGGACTGATGTAAACAGGAAAATATTTGTCCTTAGGGAACCTCACCCCCTTTATTAGCACTCAAACACACAACAGAATTAATTAAAGGTAATTCAAACATCATACGCAAAGCCAATCATGAACCAGTTACCATGCTGAATTTATCCACAAACAGGAGCTTAGCGAAAAAGAATAAGAGATGTGAAGTAGATCCATTGTTATTCACCTATTAAAGTTTTAAATATGTCTGTAAACATCTTTGCTCTCTTCAGTTTCAGCATTCGAAGTTAGTATGAATGGAGAAAGTCTAAAGATTAATTATTACATTGAGAATATTTTTTTGTCAATAATAAAGCATCTGCTCAGTATTGGCAAGTGTAAATAAGCAGCCAGTGTATTACTCAGTGGTTTAAGACTTTTCGACTGTATTTACCTTGTAATTGAAAAACTTGGTAACATGAGCAAATAGTTCAAAGCTGAAATCCAGATCAATAGATTCCCCTAAAGTATCTGCTGCCATGCATTTTGCTGCATACCATCCCATCTGCCTAGCCTGAGTCCACAGTCTCATCTAAAAAAAGAAAGAAAAAGTATTAAAAACCACAGCTGATGTATTTTCATTATACCCTGAAAGACTGAACAGCTAGGCTTTCAGTCAGAGATAAAGTTATCTGTCATCAACACACCCAGGATTATCACAGGTTTCTCCTTCAATTCAGCTTTCTTTTCTCCCCTCAGTGTAACAGTGTGCAGCTCACGGTGTAGCTCAGCCTGCTGCTGAGCTGAGCACAGAACTGCACGATTCCACCCACCTGATGCCACACTGGACTGGGTTCCCACGATGCTGTGCAGATATCCCCAGCTGCATAAATATCTGGTAGGGATGTGTGCATGTGCTTATCTACTTTCAGACCTCCATCTTCACCTAGAGCAAACTAAAGAATTTGCACAGATCAGTACTGAAGAAAAATTATAAATTTAACCAAGTAATTCAACTTCATAGATGTTACAGAATCTTCTCACTTGTTATTTTTTCATGCAAGAATCCTCTAAAAAAATTACATCCACTATTCTGCTTAATGAAAAAAACATCTGAAGATTTAAAAATATGTTGAAAAATACGACAGGAGCTCAGCAAAATGCTCTTCTGGATGCCATGTAGCAACAGAGAGAAAGGTCATGCCAGGTAAAGTAAGTATGGCTATCCCACACCTAATCTCACACAATTGGAAAAGACTGATAATCACATGAGAAACATGGTGTTCAAACCTCACAATGTCAAGACTTCATGGGAAGAAAACAGATCCCCAAGGATTTCCATAAAGGATTTTTCACAGCTATCTAAAAGACTATTTCTCCATATTATAATGCAACCCTACCCATTGCAGAATTGTCCTGGTTTGGGCCCAGAAAAAGGTGATTTTTTGTCTTGTATTTTTGCTTCCAGCTAAGTCTCTTGTAAGCAGCTGCACTTGCTGAAATTAACAGCAAGTTTCTCAGACGGTGTCTGCTTCTAGGACTGATAACACTGGATGTTTATAGTTACAGCTAGAGACTGGTGTGCAGACCCAAGGACACTGCCCAACTCTGAGGAACATTTTGCCCTCCAGAAGGAGTAAAGAGGTCCCACCTGAACCCCTCCTTTGGGGAGGACTGGACAAGACAGATGCCAGAACTGACCAAACAGAGTATTCCATCCCATACACGTCATACTCAGTATAAATTTGAGAGATCACAAGGGTCAAACCCCTTCCTGCCCTTCCTGATTCCCCTTCTTCACCGGTTCCCTGTTTGCTTCAGCATCCTGGGAGGATTCCCTCCGTTCCTCTGCCTGTGGTCCTGATCCGTGCCAGCCTGAATCTGTGTGTTCCTGCCTCCAGCTCCCAACTGCTGCTGACTCCAGGAGTCCAGCCTGGACTTTCCCAGGGCTGCCCTGCAGCCTCCGTGGTGACGTGAGAGTTACTGGGGGAAAGGGAGGAGGAACGTGGGATCAGTTTTTCCTGTATATTTGTATATATTTAGTAATTTTTCCTATTTATCATTACTGTTTCATTGAAGTTGTGTAGTTTGGTTTCCAGCCCATGGGTCTCTCTCCCTTATTCTCTCTCCTTTTTTTATCAGGAAGGAGAGGGGCATTAATGGAGAGCATCTGTTATTCAGTTTAATTGCCGGGCCAGTGTTAAACCCTGACAAGAATTTATCCTAAATTCCTGATTCTTATCCAACCTCAAGCCATTCAAATAAATACAGACAAAATTAGCCTGCAAAAATGGAATTTCCAAGAAACCTGTGCATTTTTTCCTCACCAAGTTCAAGAACAGATCAGTGTTGCATTTTACAACTGTCCTTCACATACCCTTTAAAGTATTTCAAACTATGTATTAAAAAAAGCTTAGGAAATCTTTAGATACAGAAAATAATTATTTAACATGAGACTCCATGTAAAACCTCCATGGTAAGACACAAAGCATTAAGCATTATTTCTGTAATACAGCACAGGTTATGAAAATATTATTGCTGATATATAGGTAGGGTAACAGACAGAGCTTACCAAATTTCAGCTCACACTACATACCTTACAAGAACACCTGATCTTAAGAGTTCATTTTGTATTTTTGCCAAGGCCAGAAGATACCACTGCAAATATCTAACAACCTAGCTGTATAACGTAGGCCCTGAAATACCACATGGCTCAACATCAGACTTATGTTTCCATAATGTTCTTCTGATTTATTTGGAGGATAGTTTTTTACTTCCTAATCAGAAGGAACTGCAAAACAAATGCCCTAACAACAACAGCCCTAACATGCTGGTTGTGGCTGGGACAGTCAGGTAATTTTCTTCATAGGAGCTTGCATGGGCCCATGTTTGGATTTGTGATAATAACACAGGGATATTTTAGTTCTTGCTGAGCAGTGCTTACACAGCCTCATGGCCTCTCCTGGGGCAGAAGTGAGGCTGAGGGTGCAAAAGAAACTGGGAGGGGACCCAGGTGGGACAGCTGACCCTGTGACCAAAGGGATACACCAAGCCATTTGGTGCTGTGCTCTGCAGTAAAAGCTGGGGAGAAGACAGAGGAAGATGGAATGTTTGTAATTATGGCACTTGTCTTCCCAAGTAACTGCTAGGCATGGTAAGCCTTACTCTCCTGGAAACAGCTAAATATCTACCTGCCAATGGTAGCTGTAGTAAATGAATTCCTTATTTTGCTTTGCTTGTAGGAACAGCTTTTGCTTGAGAATGATCTCAAGGCCTAAAAAAAATCACATACGAGCTATGAATTCCATAATCATCATCTGTGTTTGGATGCTCACTGGAAAAGTGGCTTCCCTTGGTGAATATAAGCACTTTTATAGCTCAGTTTCCCAGATGAAGAATATTGAAAATAACTTTCTTTCCCAGGGGAAAATTTTAAGAACTGTAGGAGAAGAGCATGGTGCAGGACTAACACAAAAATAACTCTAAATTTTTGCCACATTAACCAATTACAAAATTGGTTGTCAAGGCTTAATCTTAACTGTGTATTGTATACATACTGTGTAACAGTACGTATGGTAAGTAGTAATATAACAAGTCAAGAATGCTAAGGAAATGTCAGGTATTTCTGGTATCAACAATTGTGAAATGCTGTACAACATTCAACACCTTTAGCAATCAGTGTTTCATGTCAGAAGAACAAACAAGCTCAAAGAGCTTCTCTCTCCTTACTTAAAAAAAAGTTTAAACTTCAAAAGAAATCAGTACACTTACATTATTGCCATCAAGAAATGGTTTAACATTTGGCACAACTCCAGTTGCACTGACAATGAAATTGCATCCATATATTTTTCCATTAGTTAATTCCACATATACAGGCCACAGCACTGAAAAAGGGGAAAAAATTGTCCTGAGAATGTAATGAATGTAAATTATTTTATTAATTAGGTCTTATAATAAGATATGAAATAAGAAAAATTATTTCTGTAATATCTAATTGATTAGGTAGGGGAAAAAAATTAGAAATTACCTATAGCATTCCTTACCTTCATTCAGGACTAGGAAAATGAGATTTTGGAGCTGAGCTCCAAGACCTACTATTAACTTTTTCTGGAATTTTCCTAAATCAAATCCCTCATTTGTAGGGGGAAAAAACTGTGTCCCACCACCACTTCAGACCCATGGAATGTTCTCTAACGTACACAATTGCCTAATATTCCACTACATGTAAATTCACATATGTGCAGGACTTGCCTCAAGAGGAAAAAGGACATCAGAGATTTGACTTGCTAGAATCTTATGCCAGAAATAACTGGCTATTAAAATAGTATTTTAAATATTAGTTTTCATTTGGAGGGATTTCTATAGAGCTACTTATGAAACAAGTGATACTCTACTTTCTTTGAAGGATTACTTCAGTTTTGACACTAAATGTTTTGGATTTTTTCTGCTTCTGTTTTACTCTACAATTTTAATATATGATTTGATTGGACTGTCACAAGGAGGGATTCTGCATAAGGGATTTAGGTGACCTTGTGAAAAAAAGGGTCTGACCTCTTCTGTTTTGTAATTTAATTGTAGCTCATAAATCAAATTTTTAACTACCAGACTTCCATTTCATTTCTAGAAATAAAGGATTTCTTTTCCAAATCTGTATTTGCTCTAGATCAGAAAACAAGATCAAACATGCTCCAGCACTGCTTTATCTTCCAACACGTTACTTCTATTCAGTACTGGCACCTACCCTGATCTGGTTCTACATTTTTCTCTTCTTTAGGAAAAGTCAAAGAAGTCCGTTGCAGTTGTATAAATTCTTGCTGTAAGTGTATTTTCTTTACTTCACATAGTATTTCAATATGTACTTTATGAGAAAACTAAAGAAAGATTGACAAAATTGTAAACATGATGATTAGTAATAACAGTATTTTTAACATCAAGTGTACCTTCACCTAACTGACTTTACTAAGCTGGAAAAATAACAAACATATATCCTGTCCTGAAGAGTTACAACACATTAGCTGAGTTCCCACACTCTTTACCTTTTTGGCCCATATTTGTCCATAGCAAATGGTAATTTACCTGCATTTACAGCAGGTATCTGACATTCCTTGAAACTTCAGGACAAATTAATTTTTTTTCTGGCATGCCAGAAAGCATATCCGAGGTCCCCTGAATTTACAGGTAGAGAATTCAGAACAGAAAAAAAGTCAACTCATCTTTTCTATCTTTTAGGATTTCAAATCCCTCTATTTTCTACCATGAATTCAATTCTGATAACCATAACCTTATGTTCTAAATTCTGTAAAAAGAAAAAGAAAATATATCCTCTTCCACCAACCCCTGTTTCAACCACTTACTTCGAGCTTGCCAAAAAAGCTGGAAAGCTACCTGCTTCAATCAGCTATTTTGTGGATGAATCCACATTGAATGGTTTTATTTTCCACCACACAAAGACACTTTCAAAGCCTTCAACAGGCAGAACAGCACTGATTAATCTGCTGAATGGCCTAAATATCCTTCAGATACTGCATAGCAATTTCTGTAGCATCGATGACCTTTGGGAAGCCTTTTTTTTTAAAAGCATTTAAGAGATGCAAACACCTGACATAAATAAAGAAATTAATAAAGAAAAATCTGATAAAAAACTATGAAATGAGAGGATTTTTACTTTATTTCAAACACAAAACTTCACAACTGTCACGTCTGCTACTGATTTTGCATTATCTGCTGTGACAGGAGACTGATGTTCCCTGTATTTCTGTATAAATCCTGCTGTTCTATTTTTCACATAGGAAAATGTATGTATGGCAGCTAAAATCAGGAAAAAATTGCCACTGCCTCTGATTAAAGATAGGATTGACACCAGTCCTGCAGACATACACAAACCAACATTTATGTTTCAATCTGAAGAGCAAATTGCTAAAACCATGCCAGAGATCCAATGAGCCACCTTTTTCCTGAGGCAGAAAATTACTTTATTTGTGTTAACAAATGTTATTTTCTTGCTTAATTCTGACAGAAGAATCAGTTCAGGCACATTTTATTTTTGTTTTTCTAATAATTCTGACTGTGGCATTTTGCATTCTGTCAATCCTTACCCACTTAAGGCAACATTTAAATAAACCTCTAAGCAAGATTATGACCATACCTCTTTAGCCCCTTTAAGATGTAAGCCCTCATGCCAGTCAGGGCCTAAGGCACTGCCCATTTTGTCAGATGCTGCTACGTGTCTTTCCTCACTTCCTGAAGGAAAGAGAGAAGAATATTCTTTAAATATCTGATTTAGCATACATTTTTCATTGCCTGCAGAATTCAAAACAAGGATTCTCAAGCGAAGACAAAAGCATCCAATGTCCCAAAACCAGACAACTCAGACTACGAGGCAGTTTTTTTAATACCTTTCAGCTTTGTGCCTTTCATTACTTCACTCACCTCCAAAACAGCCACACCACTGCCTGCATGGGCCCTTAACAGCCAGACAGACCCCAACAGCACCAGGGTTCTGGAGACCCACTGTAGACTTAGTTGCTTAACGTCACTGCTAATATTTAAATTGATGTCCCCCTGCTAGCAAATGTGCACTGTCACCTCACAGCACTGCAAATTCTAACACAGCATGATACATAAATGTTGGGTGCCATCTTTTGATTCTCAGACTGTCTCTTACAACATGCTCTTCCAACCAGGAGTCTGGAGCCATGCTCTTCTTTTTGTTAGTGTTCTGAATATTTATATGTTTGTGTAATAGTTGTTCATGCAGTTCTTGTTAAAATATTGTTTCACCGCATCTGTAACAACGTTCTCTGAGATTTCATCTTATCCTTCAATAACTCAATTACACAATGTCCAGGAAGTCAGAAAAACATTAAAATATTAAGGAGAACAACAAGTTCTTCACAGTAGATGGAATGCAGGAAACAAAAGGTGAATATGGCACAGATATGCAGATAAGTACATATGTTACAGTTTGTAGGTAACTTTATTACATGCTGTCATAAACAGAAATTATGGGTAAGTTTTTACTTCACTTTTTTACTTTTATCTTTTTAAAGAGGGAAATGCCATTGATGATAACAGCAAATCTTATTTATGGCCTTCTAAGTAACTGACCACCTTTAATATTAAATGCTGCTACTGAAGTGTTGGGGCACTGACACACCATACCTTCCATTGTGTACTTGGTTCTTTTGCACTGAATTGGAGTTTCTCCTTTTTCAGCAGTTAGCTTTGGAATGAGAAATTCAGCTGCTCCTGCATCAAAAAAAGTGTTTCCAATGGCTTTGTCTTTGATAGCCCAGATTACTTCACAGCCTTGAATTTCATACCTGTGGATATTTAAACAATTGCTAAAGTGACAGACTACCTGAAAAGGATCTGAGTCTTAACAACCCAACTAGCAGCATGTCAGGTTTATTCCAGATGCCAAAAAGAAGGGATCCAAGACTTTTAAACCTATCAAATCCACTACTACTAAGTATTTCCATAAAGAATGCATTAAAAAAAAATAATAATCTCTCCATGTTGACAGGTTATACTTTCTTATCAACACACCCTTGACTGAACTGGGACAGAGGATGAGAGGAATTTCTGATAATAATACTTAGTATTTCCTGTTCCCCACAATGAAAAAAACATGCATGTTTGCCAGAGTTCCCACTGCTAAGAACAGGCATCTGGGTGCTGTCTGTACTACCTGAAACATGAACTGCTAGAGGCATGCAGAGGACAATTTAGTGAAAGTGATTCCCTGCAACACAAAACAAGAGCATATAATTGTGGTGGTTCTGTAATCTAGCACACTGCAGGGCCACACAGTTCAGTATTCTACCTGCAACAAAGGCCATGACAGACACTGCAAACGCTGTCAACTTAAATCAGACAAAATGCAAGATAAGCTGCCTCTTTATTCCTCTTTCTGTCTCCAGCAGTCAAACAAGTTGTATAATTTAAATGTTACTCTTCATAACCTTAACAGAAACCTCTACTGGTGCCAAATCAGAAAAACACTCCATAGCTTTGGTACCTTTGTGTCAAAGCTTCTTCTGAAGCTTTTTGAATTTCAGGTGACAGTAAGTGCAACAATAATCTGAAAAAAATATTTTAATCAATTCTGCTACTAAAGCCTTGGAGAATTACAACTGTGTAAGACAAACTTCCCAAACTCATGCACACTAGATTTAACATTGAATTGTTAAATATTTGCATATTTATATTTAAAATTTAATTACTTACACTAATTCAAGTGCAATCCCACCATTTCCTACCACTACTATTCTCTCAGCTTGAGCCAAATTCTTCTGAAAAGCCTGCATTAAGGAAGAGTCAGTTACAATACAGATCATATGTTCCCTCACAGTGATCAATTACATTGTTTTCAAAATTTTCTTGCTTAGCCGTTGTGATTTTCTCAGACTACTGAATAGACTTATTTACACCAAGATTTGTCACAGAAACTACAGAAACCTGTGAGATTGTGTCACATAGAAAGATTAAGTTATTGATACAGCCTTAAAAGTCTTGAGACCAAGGGCTGTCTTTTTTGTGGCTTTTTCCTCCTTCCTCTTTGCTTCCTTTTTTTTCCTTTTCCTTTAAACACAAGTAGTTTTAATACCCAAATTAACCAACAATTCTGTAACTTCACTTTAGTTTGCTTGAAAAAGTATCTCCTTTTTTTATTCTCAACATCAAACAATGAATTTTACAGTTCTTATGTTACAGAGAAGTGTTCATTTTCACCCTGATTCCTCTGCTTCTTAAGACCTGTAACAATAAAACATCACTTTCTATTTCCAAGCTGAAGTTTTAGTCTGTTAAGTCATTTCTCTTGTGGCAACTTTTCCATGTCTTTGACTATAACTGTAACTCTTTTCTGTACAATGAGAGAACTAGGTAGAACTAGGAAAAAAAAATCCTTAAGTAGATTTTCCTTGTAAGAATAGCCCTTAGTATCACACAGGAGACAAATTTCTGAGGGAAACGTACTGGTGGCATTTACTGTAGATCACCATTTTAGAAATACTGTCTATGAGCTATCTATAAACTTCACAAATTTTGTGACTAATTAATTTATTTAATGGTATTCACGGCTACTTCTCATACTGAAAGTGTTCCTGTTGAAGGACCAATAGTAACAAACATCACGTCATGTTTTTCCATTTCATTCTGTAGTAACTTTTTGTACTTTGCATCATAAACAGGAATATATTACACACTTGTAAATCCACAACTCACTCACCTGTGCACTGTCAGTATCCCTGATTCCTAATACATATGGATTTCCTTCAAAAATTAATTTTGGTTTTGCTCCAGCACAAAGGCAGAGTTTTTCATACATATATTCTTTCCCATCTTCTGTCAAAATTTTCTGTAAAAAATTAAGAAAAAAAGAAAAAACAATTGGAGACAACCAAGAGAAAATCAGCTTTTTTCTTCTTAAACGTCACAGTATTTTGCAGCTAATAAAACTGTAACTGGCTTCTTACAGAGCAAGCCTCCATACCCTCATTGCCTGTGTGTCCCTTGTTTGCAATATACTCACCACAAACTTACAAGCTGAAGTATATAACATTACACGACATAAAATCTAAACTGTCCACAGCACGCTCAAGGGAAGATGAAATAAAAAGCTTACCACTTGGTGGCACTCTGAACTCACCACCGGTGCTAAAAGAACCAGATTTCTACGTGACAGCGTCCCCCCGCCCCAGGCATAGATGCAGACCTATGCACTACTATGCATTAGCAATTAAGATTCTCATTCAAAACATCTCAACAAAGTAGGCCTGGGTTAACTTAACATGGCACAGGATAAAATACAGCTGAGAAAGACCACGAATTCTGTTCTTTGCTAAAGAAAAAGCACTGGAAAAGCTACATTTATGACCCAATTTGTTGTTTTTAACTGTAGAAGCTAGTTTAAAGTCATTTTGCACAGAGTTTTTAAGGGCTTCCAGATGACAGGCAGCAGATCCTCCACATTCATAAGCACTGAAATATTCATGCTGAGAGGCATACCTAAACTAAAGCAACATTATAATAACAATCCAAAAGTATCACTTAGATTCATAATATTAGCAAAGTTATAATCTAGCTGGAATCATAGCTCTGTGACTTAAAACGTGCAAAATGAATTTTGGCTCTGAATTCAAGTTCCTGGTCACTGCTGAAGTGAAAAATAACATGTTGAGTTGGCACAAACACTAACAAGGACCTGTGTCTGTTATACATTTCTCACACTTGCAATGCATTTCCTGCTAAAAAAGAACGAGGATGGAAATGTTCTTTCACAAATTTATTTATTAATTTTTATCATGAAGTTGTTCATATTTGTAGCAAGAAGCAGTAATTCAAGAATCGGAAAGATCTATCAAGGGTTACAAAAGTTTTTGGACACCTACACAGTACTGGTCTCATTGACTGCTTTCCCTGCAATTCCAAACAGGTATGTACAGGTATGTAATGCAGTATCTAAAAGATACTGTTTCTTAATTAACAAGTAATTTTTGATCTACAGCTATGTCCCCTGTATATACTCTGCTTGATCAACAAAGTGAAACAGAAATTAAGTATTTTATTGTAATTTTAGAAATTTAGCATTTTAAAAAATAGTCCATTCCTCAAGATAATTTTATGTCTAAAACATTTCTGTTCCTCCTTATTCTTTTGCTGAGTTGTTTCTTTGCTTTGTTTTGGTTTTGGTTTTTTGTTTGGTTGGTTTTCTTGGGGGTTTTTTGTTTGGTTTTTTTTTCATATAATTTTTAAACCCACATACAAGTAAAGGAGAAAACATGAGCTTACATGTTCATCACTTTTCAATTGCTTTACTCCAGACTGTATAACTTTAATATTGGGATATCGGTTTTCTAACAGAGAACTTGGCTGCTCTTCTACATCAAATTCCTCAAGTGTTTTGGAGACCTGTGGAACAGAGATATTTAAAAATATAATTTAGTTATCTATTTTCTGCAGCTCATAACAAAAAACAGTAAAGAAGTGTAAAGAAGTCACAAGATACTGTCTCAATATGCCCATATTGTCTCAAGACCTGCTACTAAGGTTCTGCTAAAAGTTCCTTTTTCTATAAAGAATCTTTTAATGCCTGTTCCTGGTAAAGTTTCACAGTAGCACAGAGAATTTTAATTCTAAAGATAGAGATTAAGAAAAATGGAGAATCCTAATGGCTGCTATAATCTTTTATTCCATACGTAGATTATATTATTAGAGTAGGCAACACTGCTTTTTAACTTATCTGATACAGTGTTAGACCTTGTTTTTGTTATAACTTCTATAAAATAACTCAATCATTTTCCCCATGCAAGCATCTTCCTCTTGTTGGTATTCTGGGAATTTTTTTTTGTTCAAAATAACTTAGATAATTATGGGAATTCACTTGTATGGAATAAACACATTTTTAAAAAAATCTGGTGACATTTTCTTCAAAACCCTCATGATTCAAAAACCTCTTGCTGCAGGTAGTAACAGGCAGACTCTTAAGCTTTTATGCAAAACAGATTCAAGATCACCTCAAAAGTATTTATGCAGTTATCATCTCATCTGTAATCACTATTTGGTATTTCACAAACTGGTGAGGGAAAAAAACAAACCAAAAAAACTACAAACAAAACCTACCAGAACTTGAAAAGCATTCAATTTCTATTGATTTTGGGTTTCTTCCTGAAGGGAGCAGCTGCATGGCTATCTCTGGGCCTTCTGCTTTAAAGAATATTCAGAGTCTGGAACACAGCTAGAAACCAGAAGCTTTATCATACTTGGAATTTAGATACTCATGTCCAAAATTTAGATGCTGCTGCATTCCAAGAGTGCTTAGCTATTCCTTTACTCTACAGATACTGAAATTTTTGCTAACAGGAATCACATCTCTGCAATATGTAAATGTCTCTCCTGGATACTCCTGACACCTACCATCAGCACTGATACTCAGAAGACATTCTTCAGTTGTATGTTACCCTGCCAGCCTCACACAGAATCCCATTAGCCATGGAAAAAAACATTAACAGGGTGAAAAGAGATGCTGATAGCCAATTACAGCCACTAAATGCAAAGAACTCCTGGACATTCATAATTCATACTTCAGGAGAATTATGCTAAAACTGAGCTGTCAGATAAACTGCAGAGTTGTTTCTCTTTACCTGCTAAGAGATCTGCCTCACCAGTCAGGCACCATTTTCAGAAAGAGTTATGAATACAAATGCCAGGTGGAAAACCAGCTTTAGGTGTCTTAGCATTTCCTGAGAGGAAGTTTTCCTACTTCCAACTGGCTCAAAGATTTGTATCCTCAGTTCTATGCAATCCAGTCTCCAACTCTTTCCATGCCCTATGGTAGAGTTGGCTCTGAATGCAAGTTCAGAGTGGGGAAAAGGGCAGTGCTTTCCAAGATCTGAGTACACACTGCCATACAAGACCCACTTCCAAGAGTTAAGTTTTTAAAGCAATTTATTCCAAAGATACCATTTCAGTGATTAAAATGAAACAACAATTAACAAAGAACTGAAAAACAGCTTCAGTAACGTAGAAAATACTTCAACTCTGTAAGTGCCTGTTTAGCTTCTGCTCAAATACTGTGAATATATTCACCAATTATTCATGATTATGAATCACAATAAAAAATCTCATCAGTCCTACAAATACTTACCACTGCAGTCACACTAATGTGAAAATAAATTCACAATAATGATCATCAGGATTAGGTTCTAAATTATCTGTATGCACACAAACTTCTGAAAAGATCCTACCATAAGAATTAATTCTCTCACCTGTCTGAAATTTGTTACAGCTTTTATGACTGGAGAAGCTGTCATTAAAAAAATGTCTTCTGATGGGAAATCCGTGGCCAGCTTGTAAAGAAACAGAAGTCATGATGAGCCAATAGAGTTATCAATAGATTTTGATTTTAAGACAACACAACTACTAGTGAAAACCAGTATGTGTTCTACATTACTTCAGCCTTGCAGAATCCTATTGGATAAACACTACTGCCAGATAATGTAAGGAAAATGATTAAACTTAACAGAATTTGGAGACACAAGATTCATTCATACACAAATATATCTTCAGTAACTGCAGCCATGGTATGAACATCCACTCAAATGACTATTCTTGCACTATTATAAAGGCCAACTGTAGAAACAGATTATGCCCATGTGACTTCTGGAGACACCCACTTGCTGGATGTACATTTTTTTTATTGCATAGCAGTGACTACATTCAGATTTTCACAGAAGAAATGTTGATTCCGATTGGATATTTTAAATGTTAGTAAACTGACAAGTGGATTATCATCTTCAGAGTGCCACTATGCAATAAAAGGCTTTTATAGGCCCCATTTCCAAGTGAAGAACAGCTATCTTAAATGTTCACTGCCACGGAAAATAACCAGTTCTGTCAAGTACAAGCCACTCATCTCTGAGGTACAGGCAAGGCCAAGAGTTCCTTGTCACCAGTGCTCAAAGATGAAGTCATATAAGCCACCAAAAAGCATTTCATGTTGTACACAAGCAACTGAGTTATAAAGGGACTATCATGAATTCCTCAGGTAGGAGCAATTTAACACAGTAACCTGAAGGTGAAAGTGCTGAAGCCTTGTAGCCAGTTTAAGAGACAGTCACACAGTCATACCACAAATACATTTAACAGGGCTGTGTAAAACTTCACATAATCTACACTTTATAGTATGAAATGGCTGTTTGTCACACATTGTAGGTGCATGCTTTTTATTGACAGACAATAAAAAGAAAGCTGACAAGAAACACACTGTACTGTTGTGGTTGCTTCCAGCTGTATCTACTAAGCCTCAGAAAAATGACAGAATTCTATGGAAAGCATAAGTCCTATAGGGAGAAGCTGAGAGAACTGGGATTGTTTAGTTTTGAGAAGACCTTATTATTCTCTACAACTACCTGAAAGCAGGGAGGTGGGTGCTGGCCTCTTCTCTCAAGTAAATAATGATAGGACTAGAGGAAATGGCCTGAAGTTGCACCAGGGGAGGGTGAGACTATTCATGAAGAGCAATTTCTTTAGTGAAAGAATAGTCAGGCACTGGAAAGGGCTGCACAGGGTGGTGGTGGAGTCACCACCCTGGAAGTATTAAAAAATGTGTAGATGGGGCACGTGAGGACATGCTCTAGTGGGCACAGGAGGTTTGTTTTTCTGGGTTGATGATTGGAGTCTGTAAACATAGAGGTCTTTTCCAACCATGGCAATTAATGACAGACAGTGGGACTGAGTGCACCCTCAAGAAGTTCACGGGTGATCCCAAGCTGTGTGTGCAGCTGATTAGAGGGAAGGGATGCCAACCAGAAAGGCCTTGACAGGCTTGAAGTTCACGAAGGCTCAGTGCAGTCTTGCACCTGAATTGGAGCAATAAACAGTATTAGACTGGGAGATGAATGGATTGAGAGCAGCCCTGCCACGGAGAATGTGGAAATACTGGTTTATGAACAATTAGATAAGGGCTGTCGGCATGCACTCACAGCCCAGAAAGCCAAGAGAAAGCTGGGCTGCTTAAAAAAGAAGTGTGTTCACCTGGGGTGCAGGTCAAGGCACCCCACCTGGAGTACTGCATCCAGTGATGAGGCCCCCAGCACAAGACAAGTATGGACTTGCTAGAACAGGCCCAGAGTAGGGCCATGGTCAAGAAGTCCAGAACACCACTCCTATGAAGGCAGGCTGAGAGAGATGGAGTTGTCTGCAGTACCAGAGCCCACAGGTATCATTACCCATGAACAAAAGGAATAAATCCTCAAAGTATTAAAAGGTAGAAAAAAAACAGATCTATAAAGAAGGAGAACAGTATACATTTTTTTTTTTTTTTGCAATTTAGCCTGCATGCAATTCGTGTCAAAAATGAAATATCACTTCATCACCAGAGAACAAATGCATCTGAAACAGTCTTTATATTGCTTTTTAGTTTTAAAAGATTATTATTCACTGAACTAATATCCACATTATTTTATTACACACTATAGATATAAAATTACTTTCAGTTACTGTTACTTTAAAAACACTAAAAAAATTTAAGCCGAGAAACAAGCACATTCATCCTAAAAACTTGAGCCTATGGGAGGCTGAAAAGAATGGAATGGACACTCTCCAGAGTTGTTCAGCCCTAAACATGGACCCAATACAAAGAGAGCAGTGTTGCTCTAAAAAGGAAGGCGAAGGCTTCTGCATATACTGTTATCTGCAGTACAAACCTTTACAACTATGAGGTGTAATGCACACAATGCTCCTTCAAGTTTGTAACCTCTTCACTAGCACACAGAACATATGCTTTTCCATGTTACAAAGTTTTACTCCTCTTTTTCTAAAGCAGTCATAAGCCTTTATCAGGTTACTTGCAGGACACTTCTATCCTCTTGAAAAATATTTCTAGAGAGATAAATATCAGTATATTACACCATTTATTTCCTGGGACCCGTTCGGGTGGGTTTTTGGTTGGTTGGGGTTTTTTTTTGTTCTGTTTGTTGTTGGGGTTTTTTTTGTGTGTGTGTGTTTTGTTGGTTTTGGGTTTTTTTAGCTTTGACAAAATATCCGTAAGAACTCGGGGAGGAGGTGCGTTAGGACAGAGCCTTTACGTCATTGCTGTATCAAAGTGAGAACACTTATTTAATTACTATATACACCGAACTTTTTCAACAGGTCCCCAAGCTGACGCTGAAAGCATTTCTACTTCCCAGCGCACACCCGAGCGGCCCCATACAGCCGAAAGTGCAGGCCGCTTGCCTTCCCCCTTTGCCCTTTCCCCCCCCTTTGCTCACGGACTCCCTCACCGCCTGCCCGCAGGCCCCGACACGCACCGCTCACCATAACGCCGCCGGCAGCCCGGGGGGCAACCCCACCGCCTCTAATCACCCCACTACTCCTCCTCCTCTATTACTACTACTACCACCACCACCACGCAGCTCCGCCCGGCCCTGCCGCAGACAAGAGGACAGTGTGGAGGCGGCTGCTGGAGGGGCCACAGCCCCCCCGGGGTCACCATGGCGACCGCTGCCCTGAGGGGCACGGCAGAACCTCCGGCTGCGGGGGGTTGGGGGGGGGCGGAGGGTGAGGCAGCCGCATGCGCTANCCCCCGCCTCTGTAGTTCACCTGCAATTTGGAAACACAGTGCTAGTGTGTGCCTGTAACTATTGTATGTTTTCTTTTCCAGCTTTTTTTAAAAGTGAAAATAATCTTTCAGTCTAATTCATATCTGTTTGCATTTCAGAAAAGTGTTAGGCATATGCAAGAAAAAGGATACTTTTTATTTGTGAATTGATGCTGTTGAACAAATATACTTGCTTTGGGCTTAATTCTCTCCTCATATGCTTTGAAAACTAACATCTTTGCAATCAGATTATGTGCATATGTTAAATAAGAGCAGGAGCTAAATTTGATCCCAGTACAAAGCTTACTGAAGTCAGTGGGAGGGATTTCTTGTTTTCAGAGAGCATGGGATCTTGGCTGTGATCTCTAAATTAGGAAGCACCTCAAGTACCAAAGTTGATTCTTGTGTTCCATGTGGTGTAGCCTGGAGTTGCCACAGTTTTTCTGCATCTTAATTTTAATTATGTGAAAATTGTTAATTTGATTTCTGATGCATCTGAAATTCAAGTTTTGATAGTTAAATCTCTGAATAATTCAGTCTTTAGCTCTGTATTGAAAAGAAATATAAGTATGGGGTGATATGGGTAGGGGTGATTATTTTGGGGAAGATTGATCTTCCCTTCCCCTCTTTTTTTAAATGCTTATTATCTCAGAAATATATGAAAAAAATGGTAGCGCTACCTTCATTATCCTATTTGTAATTACTGCATTTAAGCAAGTAATGCAGTAATAAGACTGTTGTATGGGTCAGTGTCTGGTTTCATTTATTGTCAGGATGGGCTTTTCATTTCCTTTTAATTTTGAACTGATAAGTTAACTTAGCACTTTCCATCTGTTTGTGAGTTTCTAGCATTTGTTCACATTTATGTGCAATGGTCTGGAGGTGGACTGTGTTTACCTTTTTTAGTGTTTTCAAAGGCCTGGCTCAGAAATAAGCTTAAACAGTGTGCTATTACTGAGTCTTTGAACTTTGAATGCCCAGATCTGTAATTGTATTGCTTCCACATTTAGTTACTGTATATGTAAATTGACTAAATTGACCTTACTTCTTATATTTTTTATAAACTCTCTTATGAAATGGGGTTTTGTTTGGTTTTTTTTTTTTTCCATGACAGATTTTCCATGGTATGAAAAGATAAAAACTGCACTGCAGAGCAAGTTTAAGCTGCAGAAGTTTAGGTCCTTGCAACTTGAAACAATAAATGCTGCAATGTCAGGAAAGGATATATTTCTTGTCATGCCTACAGGTGGTGGAAAGAGCCTTTGCTATCAGCTACCAGCTGTCTGTTCTGATGGTATGTAAGGGAATAAAAGGTGATATATAAAAAACTGGATTTATTTTTCTCCCCTTTATAGTTATTTGCAGAATAAACATTGTATTGATGTCTAATATCACAGGATTGTGGAAAAAAGAGCAAAGATATGAAAAGATTTATCAGGAATATTTCATATGCTCTCTAATTTTCTCTGAAAATGCAATAGCAGCTTTAAAATAGATGTGCCTCTTTGATGTGATTTATATTTAAATAATTTTTCTAGGTTCCTTTCAATATGTAGCATGATTAAACTCTGAAAGAACTTTTTAAAAGTGTGCCACTATTTTTTGTTTCTTTCTTTCCCCTTTAATTCAATATATGGACTGTAAATTATCAAACTATGTATATCTGTTATTTGCATGCTCCACTCTAGAGGTTCAGGTTATTTGGGAGAAAATTTATGTATTAATTTTTGAAAATAACTATCCAGTTTTAGTTGGTTTGTGTTTTTTGTTTTTTTTTTTAAAGAACCCATCTGATTGCATGGAATTTTAGTAAAAGGCTTTACTTTGGTCTTATTAACAAAGACCAAATTTACCAGTACCTAGAATTGCTTATTTATGTGGTAAATTAGCACCTTAGGACACAGATTTGAGTCCAACTTTGTTTTGTTTATCAGCTCTTATACACAGTTGCAGCTCAGTTGTTGTGGTCTAGGTTGTAAGAGGTGGTGTGTGTCACAGGCAATTGATATTGTCCTTGTGTGATCTAGCACTCACTTATCAGCCATCTAGTAGGGGAGTCTGCTACTGTGTATGAAGCTTAACCTTACCTTTGGCAGTTTCTTCAGAACAGGATGGCTGCATTAGTGGGATGTACTAGAAGAGGTATTTGTGACATCTGACCTGTTCAGTTTGCACAGTGATTGATTGTTACAGGTTTCACACTTGTGGTGTGTCCTTTGATATCACTTATGGAAGATCAGCTCATGGTTTTGGAACAGCTTGGTATTTCTGCAACTTTATTAAATGCTTCAAGCAGTAAGGTATGTTTGACTGCCAAGTGTTTATGGGTTTTGTGATCTATGTGCTGGTGTCTTGCCTCTGTGTTATTTATGAATACTGAATTAATGGCAGTTTTTCAGCTAATGCCATTCTATCAGTGGTATCTTGCCAGCTATNTTTTTTCTTGTTTAGACTACAAGTCTCTTGGTATCTTGAAAAGACAGTTTCCCAATACTCCCTTGATTGGACTGACAGCAACGGCTACAAATCATGTTTTAAAGGATGCTCAGAAAATTTTGCACATTCAGAAGTGCATTACATTTACTGCATCTTTCAACCGCCCCAATCTTTACTATGAGGTATGTCTCACTACCTGTCTGTATGACTGCATTGCAGTCAGATTACCTTCTGAAGTTGCAGATGGTGAATTTTAAAACAGATTTTCAGTTAATTTTTGTTTTAAAAATAAATAGCTTCTCAACTGAATGATGATTCTCTCACATCTTCATCTGCAGAGGAACTGGCACGGCTCTGTCCTTGTGAGCAAGGCTTGGGGTGGTTTTGACTACATATAAGGGAGAATTTCTTTACTGAGAGGGTACTTGGGCACTGGAATAGGCTGACGAGGGCAGTGGTGGAGTCACCATCCCTGGAGGCATTTAAAAACCGTGTAGATGAGGCACTTCAGAACACGTTCTAATGGGCGTGTATTTATTTATTTGTTTATTATTTGTTTATTTATATTTTTGGAGGAGCTGGGGTGGTGTTGATGGTTGGATGTGGTGATCTTGGAGGTCTTATCCAACAATGACAATTCTGTGCCTTTTTACCCAAACTGTTTCCAAATTGTTGGAAAATCTGTCATGTGTTTGCAAAAAGTTGTGAATTGTTTTGCATTTTTGGTTTGACCACAGCTTTTTTTTAATTTATTGTTCCTCATGGAAAAACCTGAACCCTTTTTTTCTCTGTGTAATTCTGAGATGTAATCTGACTGCACAAAGGGAATCTAGTAATTTTGGTTAAATGGAAGAATAGGTGTTTATTGTACTGGAAGAAGTAGAATAATAGGATCATTTATCAGCTTGCTTTCCCACTTAAAGAGCTCTCTGGCATGTGCTTATTATTTTTGAGGTTCGACATAAGCCTTCAAATAATGAAGATTTCATTGAGGATATAGTTAAGATCATTAATGGAAGATACAAAGGACTTTCAGGTAAGAAGTATTAAAAAAAAAAAGGGATTTTTTTTATAATCTTCAGCACTACAGGAATATTTTGAAGTGCTCTTGAAATGTGTAGAGAAATTCTGCTTTCACTATGCATTAAGTATCCAGCATAAGAAGAAATCTTATCTAATCCATATATTTAATAGTTACCCTTTCCCATCATTAGTGCTGTCAGGGTTTAACACTGGCCCGGCAATTAAACTGAATAACAGATGCTCTCTATTAATCCCCCTCTCCTCCCTGATAAGGAAAGGAGAGAGAATAAGGCAGAGAGACTTATGGGTTGGAAACCAAACTACACAACTTCAATGAAACAGTAATGATAAATAGGAAAAATTACTAAATATATACAAATATACAGGAAAAATTGATACCACGTTCCTCTCCCCTTCCCCCCAATAACTCTCATGTCACCCCCGAGGCTGCAGGGCAGCCCTGGGAAAGTCCAGACTGGACTCCTGCAGTCAGCAGCAGTCGGGAGCTGGAGGCAGGAACACACAGATTCAGGCTGGCACGGATCAGGACCACAGGCAGAGGAATGGAGGGAATCCTCCCAGGATGCTGAAGCAAACAGGGAACAGGTCAAGAAGGGGAAGCAGGAAGGGGTTTGACCCTTGTGGTCCCTCAAATTTATACTGAGTATGACGTGTATGGGATGGAATACTCTGTTTGGTCAGTTCTGGGATCCGTCTTGTCCAGTCCTCCCCAGAGGAGGGGTTCAGGTGGGACCTCTTTACTCCTTCTGCAGGGTAAAATGTTCCTCAGAGCTGAGTAGTGTCCTTGGCTCTGCACACCAGTCTCTGGCAGTAACTATAAACATCCAGTGTTATCAGTCCTAGAAGCAGACACTGTCTGAGAAACTTGCTGTTAATTTCAGCAAGTGCAGCTGCTTACAAGAGACTTAGCTGAAAGTGAAAGTACAGACCAGAAAATCACCTTTATCCTGGCCCAAATCAGGACAAGTGCTTAAAAGTCTTTATGATTTACTTAAATATTAAAATAATTTAATTATTCATTTAAAATGTTGGTCTATATAGAGCAATCCTTACATAGTTAAGGATAATAGCAAATTTTAAGATTGTAAAAAAAAAACAAACCTTGAAAAAGGTTTTCTCTGTGTTACTAAATCATGCCTATACCACTTATAATCTGTGTGTCAGGAAACTTACTGTCTTTAAAGCTACTTTTTCACAGGTGCTCATAAGATTAATTTATTGTTCAGTGCCCAGAATGGGTGTGTGGTTGAGTGAATTGCATGTCTGTGATGAATGCAGAGCTCAGACTTGGTGTAATCAGGAAACTACATAGTGCAAGTAAAGCAGAGAGCCGTGTTACAAAGGCACCAGAACTCAGCTTTCCAGAGCAGCAATCTGTCCCTGTCTCTTCTGTAGAGCTGTGTGGCTGTGCTGAGCAGCTCCCCGGGTACAAACTGTGCTAAGATGATCACAAATTGTGTGGGTTTGTGTGTGATCTCTGATTTAGCCCAGCCTGACTGATGACAAAAAGCAGATTTATCCACAGCCTCAGATGCAGTGTCATAGACATCATAAGTAACTGCACCCCTTTACATAAGCATTAGTAACCTTAGTTACTGATTTGTTACCATGAGTCCTCCTTGAACATGAGTGGAACACTTCCATGGTTATGTGGATTGGCACCCACATTTTCACTTTAGCCTCCAAGTCAAAGCTGATAATTGAAGTTCCATTCCTGTCTACCACTACCAAAGACTCAATAGGAACAAAGATTGTTTACTGGGTTTTATTTATTTTAAAGTTAATAAAACTTTAAAAGTTGTTTTAAAGGACTGGAGATTGGGTTTTGTAAGACAATAAGGCATTTTTACTTTTGTGCAGGAATCGTTTACTGTTTTTCTCAGAAAGATTCTGAGCAAGTTACTATGAGTTTGCAGAAACTGGGAATCAAGGCTGGTACTTACCATGCAAACATGGATGCTAAACATAAAACCAAAGTTCATAAAGGATGGTCAGCAAATCAAATCCAGGTAAAGTAGATACTTTTCATAGACTCCTAATTTAAACAAATAGTGTTTTGGTACCTTTATGGTTTCTTTATCTTATTTCAGATTGTAGTGGCGACTGTTGCTTTTGGCATGGGAATTGATAAACCTGATGTGAGGTTTGTAATTCATCATTCTATGAGCAAATCCATGGAGAACTACTACCAGGAGAGTGGACGTGCAGGTATTGTAGGAAATGGCTTTTGCAAAGTAGCCTGTCACATCTGTTAAACCAATGAAATTCTACTCTAATTTTGGCTGTTTGTGTTTTGTCTTGTTTTTGAGACAAGTTCAAAAGTATATAATGCCACTCTACCTCTGTAAAGATGCTTTCAAGCAAATGTAAATCACATTAGTGATCGGGGGGCCTCTGTGCTGCAGTGTAGTAAATAATAACTGAACACAGTCCTTTACTCAAACATTTTTTTATTATTTGATTTCTGTGAGGTGGCTTACTAGAATAATTTCATAACATTGACTCATCAGATATATGTTACAGGAAGTTGTTTGTTTGTTTTTTTTAAATTTGCATAGCAGCTGGGGTACACAATTTGCTCAGACCTTCTCTGAATTATGTCTGTTTGTTGTATGAATTTTAGTGGCCACAGAAATACAAACAGGATGGGGAGTCTGAAGAAGGTAATTTTAAGGATTGATCAGTGTATAGCAGCACTAAATACCTGTTCCAGCTGAAATACATGTTTTGTTATGTTGTGTTTTGCTTTTCCTCTTTTTTTTTGTACTTTCTATATTGAGGCTGTAGAAGCCCATGCATATAAGAGGGGAGTTTGAACCAGAAAATGCTATGCTTAATGCAGTTTTTTCTAAAGTTTAAAATCTGAATTTTTTGTTTATTTTAATACGTTGCAGGTAGAGATGACCAAAAAGCTGACTGTATTTTGTATTATGGCTTTGGAGATATATTCAGAATCAGCTCAATGGTAGTGATGGAAAATGTAGGGCAAGAGAAGCTGTATGATATGGTATCTTACTGCCAGAATATGAACAAGTAAGTTACTGTGGTGGCTTGATTCCTTAGTTTTTAAATAGCCTCAATTTGTTGTGATTTTGGGGGGCTATTTTAAGAAANGATTATGCCCATGTGATTTCTGGAGACACCCACTTGCTGGATGTACATTTTTTTTATTGCATAGCAGTGACTACATTCAGATTTTCACAGAAGAAATGTTGATTCCGATTGGATATTTTAAATGTCTCCAGGGACAGAGAATCCACTACTTCCCTGGGCAGCCCATTCCAATGCCTGATCACCCTCTCAGTGAAGAAATTCTTTCTAATACCCAACCTAAACCTCCCCCGGCACAACTTGAGCCCATGCCCTCTTGTCTTGCTGAGAGGTGCCTGGGAAAAGAGACCAACCCCCCCCTGGCTACACCCTCCTTTCAGGGAGTTGTAGAGAGTGATGAGGTCTCCCCTGAGCCTCCTCTTCTCCAGGCTGAACAGCCCCAGCTCCCTCAGCCTCTCCTCATAGGATCTGTGCTCAAGTCCCTTCACCAGCCTGGTTGCCCTCCTTTGGACCTGCTCCAGGACCTCAATCTCCTTCCTGAACTGAGGGGCCCAGAACTGGACACAGTACTCGAGGTGTGGCCTCACCAGCTCTGAGTACAGGGGCAGAATCACCTCCTTGGACCTGCTGGCCACGCTGTTGCTATTATTTGGAAAATTTGGAGTTCTCTTTCTCCTCTTGCACAGGTGAGGATGTCATGGGCCTGAAGACCAGAAGATTTTAATGGCCTTTGTCAAGGGGCCAAAGGGAACAGATAGCAAACAATTATGATAAAAATAAATAATAAAAAACCCAACACAAAACCCCACAACTATCTTCCTATCCCTAACCGGAACTGAGGAAAAAGAGAAATGTGAGAAACTGCATTTTCTCTGGGCCTCCCCCTCCCATCAGTCTTGAAGATGATATTAGGACGTATAGACCCTGGTGTGAGGATGAACACGAAGCTGACACCTCCCCGGCGCTCCTCTCCGTAGCTATAACCCTCCCTCCTCAGGTGTGACCCTAGGGAGCCACCTTGCCCTTTCCCAAGGGGTGCCTGGTGCTCTTCTTGAGGACCACAGCCACCAAGTGCCCAAGTTCATTGGTGGAGAATCCTTTTGGATATCCAAGTGAATGATTTTGCTATGTTTCTTCTTAGTTTTTGAGATTTGGATAAGAAGTGTGGTACTGTAACAGAAGAAGTGTCTCCAAGTAAGGAAATAAAATAGTGTGGTGTGTTGCCCATCCTACCTATAGTTTGACAAGAGCTACTTAAAATTAGTAAAAGCTTTTTCAGTCTGCATTACTTTTCAGTTTTCAGCTTATTACTAAGTATGATTTTCATTCTAACATTGTCCTTCTGTCTTTTTTTTTCCTTTTGGAGGAAGGGATAAGCTATTAATCTTCTAATTGCATGCACCACAGAAATTGACTCTGTTTTATGGCCAGTACCTGTATAGACATTCCTGTGGCTACCAGGTCATCAATCACAGTCTTCAAAACAGCCACTTCCTGATGTCAGTTAGTTATAAATAGTTTCATTTTTGGCTTTTCTAAAATAAGTAACATTTTTTCCTAGCATGGAAGGTAATTTCACAGTCTAGACAATTCCTGGCCATTTTGGTCATAAACTAAATTTTGTTCTCTGAACACATCCCATTCCACTGTAAATTACTTTATTAAATGACCTGACCTAGATGGTACAAGAAATTGGATAGACTTGCGTCATCAAGTACAAGAATACCTTCCAAGGATTTTGTTCTGCAGTATATGATAAATGACAGGAGAATTTATGGTTTTACTTAAAATGTTTGCCTGTGCAAACCAAGAACAGTTACTAATACCTCCATTCACAAGAAAATGGAAAAAGCCATTTTGGACACAATGGGGCAAATTAAGACTGAGAAAATAGTAGCTCGCAATTACAGCACAGCTTCTTAGATCCTAATTGACAGCAAGGGTATGATAAGGGCAGATCTGTAAAATCTTTTCCAGATTAATAATTTTAAACTTGTGTAGGGAAAGTACTGAACTTGGCTCTAGCATCAGTAAGCCATTGCGAATTCATTCCTGAGAATTCTTACCAGGCTTAGTGCATATGCACTGGAAAGGAGCTGAACAGGATGTGAGACCATGAAAGTACATGGCAATCATTAAGAAGCTTTTTTTATTCTTTATGAAATAAGAGCAGTGTTCTCTGAGGCAGTCTGGAAATCCCTGTGTACTTATTATGGTGCCCATGTTATGGCCCATGTTATCATTATGTGTTTGTGTAACCTTCAATGCATGTTGTTACGATCTGTGTTATTATTGTAATAATTTGTTTATGAGGAAATCAGCCTCTGCTGGTAGAAGGCACATAATTGTAAGGCGACACATTTTTAAACAGAAAGATTTATTCTCTAGGGAAAGGCAACAAGTTATCACAGTCACTACTTTAGGGGAGACGAAAACAGAAAGAAAGTCACCAGGGGTAAATTGTTTCACTTAAACACCGAAGCAGGCCCGTTGAGCTGCGAAGTTCTGGCTTCGGCCTGGCTGGCTCGCAGGAAAGCTGCTGGTAGGCCTCTGTTCTCGCAGGCGGGTCGCTTGCGGTGTCCAGGCTGATGACTCACGGGGTGAGCAGGAGAAGAAGCTAACACCTTTCGGTCCTTTTTGCAGGTTTTTTATAATGAAAATGGGGAGAGGAAGGAGGGGGCCTTCGTTTGCATAACTTATTGAAATTAACAGGTTTCCCGGAACGGAGCTTTCCTTGTCTATATGTTAATTTCCCCATTGTTCACCTTCTGGTAGGTGCCAGGGAGGTAGCCTGACCAGTTTTACATCTAAAGAGATGCTTTGTGACAGGAAACAAATAATTTGCTCAAGAAACAAATTTTTTGTAATTTTGAAAAGGTTTACATCACATGTCTTTGCTTATCCGACACAATATAAATAGAAATGTAATTGTCATATCCACCTTGAACTCCAAATCTTTTCTTCAGTCCACAGATGGAATGGATATTGACCTGGAGGAATCCTCACAGAAATCTGCCTGTCTGTAAAGCACAATCATTTTTCTATGAAGGAATGGTGTCTGATCCACTGATTGAATGATGAACTGAAAACTGCATACTGTTTGATTTGCCTTTGGAAGGGGATCAGAGAGGTGATAAAGCCTTAAAATAGCACAAAATGTTTCACGGGCTGCATGACATTAAAGATTCCAAGAAGACTTTTTGTCAGTTGCTACTTGGTTCACATAGAGGCAGGAGATGTAATAGTGTCACTGTGGTTGATCTGAATGATTTTTAAAACTAGATTTTTAAAACTACAGACTTGCTTCTGGGAAAACACCTGGATCTTTTGACACCAGGAGGTGCTGGTTCATTATGATTCCACTAAGAAAAGCATTCAGACTTTCAGACTCTGTAAAGTATCACTTAAAATGGCATTTATTGGAGAAAACAATATAACAAAAAAGACGATAGTATTGGTAATTTCACATCCCTTCAGATGCTTGGAAGTATCTTCCAACAAGGCACACCATACAGATCCCATCAGTGGAAGGGTTACCCAGCAATGTGCTCTTTTGAGTTTTTACAGGATTTTCCAGCAAGAAAACATTTCCTCATTCCACAGCCAATCAAAAAGATGTTCACATGAGAACTTGCTGAACTGTTCGATAAGGCCAAGGCCATGCAGGTGGTGCAACTGAGTGGGAGATGACCACAGGTTCTTTGATTGCAATTAGCTGGGTAAATCTGTCTTGTGGCCAAGGGATGTGTGCAGTGTAGCACGGCCTGAAGCCCAGGCTGTATGTGCAGCACTGTACAGCACAGCAGAGTCTTGGGCCAACCCAGGTCAGCTGATTTGTGGATCACTAACTCCTCGATGTACAATGATCTTCCGGTCAAGATAACTTACTCCCACCCCCTGATCCACATACAGCTGACCTTTTCTACAGATACTATAGATTGCAGATTATACCAGTAAGGTTTTTTTGGCTGCTAGAAACATTATTTTACAGAAAACAATTACTGAAACTAAGAATGCAAGAGTAATTAAAAAATTACTGATTATGAGAGTAAGTGTAGGACCTTGTAGCTCTGACCATCAGAGATGTCCTGACATTAGGTTCTTCCTTTTTCATGTACCATAAGACACGGTGGTGCAGATTTTGCCAAACAGTCCAGGTATGTGATGTAGATGAAGAGAAGCTTTGGTGCTGCTGGAGGGCAGAGATGTCAGGCACGTCATGTTCAGTAAGGTACAGCATACAGGGGTGCAAAGCAGTACTGTGAGTTTCCATGTAGCAGTTCTGCATGAGATTAAAAAAAGACATTTTTTACATACAGCATAGGTTCAGACATATAATGAGAGAGTATCTTTTTGCTCCTTTAGGATTAAATATGTAAGTCCTGGTCCATGTGTCCCACCTGCAGGGATGAGGTTCCCTCAACTTGCCTCTGACTTTTGAGAGGTCACTGGGCTCTGTCAGCATCCTGGGCTGAACCTCATAGTGCAGTAGCAGGTATAGCCTTGGAAGCATGCTTTACTATTTAAATACTTTTCAACCTGTTATAGCACTGTTGACCAGTTATGAAGAGTGTGAGAGGGAAGCAGCTCATTTGTCCTCTCCCCATGCAAGCTTTTTTATATTTGTTACATTATTTGGGGTGTTTTTCTCCAGGAAAATTATGATTCTTTTTTGATCCCAACAATAATTAAAAACCCAGAAAAGGTAATAGCAATTCATAAAATCTTATATTCTGTCTGATGCTGGGAACCCTGAGATGATACAGCATAAGATGGACCACTGGCCAGGGCACTACATATATGAGTTTATACATATACATATAGACACAGCAAAACATACACCTATGAAGGTTTGTGAAAACATGTCTGCATTTTTTATTTATACCTAGATACACTTAATATATGTATATTCATGTAAATATATATATCTATACACATATATAAAAATATATAGTATACTTTATTCAGGGGAATCCCAAGCACAAATAGAGGTTGGGCAAAGAATGGATTAAAATAGCCTTGAGGAAAAGGACTTGGGTGTGTTGGTTCATGTTCATGAAGTTCAAATGAGCTGGCAATGTGCACTTGCAGCCTAGAAAGCCAACTGTATCCTGGGCTGTATCACAAGAAGAGTGGTCAGCAGGTCAAGGGAGGTGATTCTCCCCCTCTACTCTGTTCTTGTGAAACCCCACCTGGAGTACTGTGTCCTGGAGTACCTAACTCAAGAAGAACATGGAGCTGTTGGAGCGAGTCCAGAGGAGGGCTACAAAGATGATCAGAGGGCTGAAGGAACTCTTCTACAAGGACTGACTGAGAAAGTTGGGGTTGTTCAGTCTGGAGAAGAGAAGGCTCCTAGGAGACCTTATAGCAGCCTTCCAGTACCTAAAGGGGTCTACTGGAAAGCTGGAGAGGGACTTTTTACAAGGGCATGTAGTAACAGGACATGAGGTAAATGCTTTAAAATGCAAAAGGATAGATTTATATTAGACATTAGGAAGAAATTCTTTAATGTGAGGGTGCTGAGACACTGGCCCAAGTTTCCCAGATGAGTTGTGGCTGCCCCCTCCCTGGAAGTGTTCAAGGCCAGGTTGGATGGGGCTTTGAGCAACCTGGTCTAGTGAGCAGTGGCCCTGGCCATGCAGGGAGGTTGGAACTAGATGATCTTTAAGGTCCCTTCCTATGGGAAACATCTTAGCTGCAGGCAGCTTAGGCCTTGAATTGGAATTGTGAAGTTGTTAAGGAATGTAAATATTCACAGAGAGAAAGCAGAAAAGGAGATAAATCACAGGTGTTGTTTTGAGAGTTGCCAGCACACAGAAGAAGGATGTTGACCACCAACCAGAAGATGAGCTTGGATGGGTGGGCAACACCACTGGGCCAACAAAATGTATATATGTGTGTGTGTACGGAAGAAAGATACATAAAAATTAAGCCTGCTATAAATAAAATTGCCATTGCTTGCCAAGAAACAAAGTCTGCATCTTTGTAGTATCACAGCACATTCCAAGCAAAATGATTCTGTCATTTATATAGGTATCCATAAAATGTTGGTATAAAACATCCTTTAATAAGAGTGTAGCAGGATGTTCTGCCTAAGTGTGCCTGCCTCAGTTCCCCTTTGTGACTCAATTGCCCTTTGTCTTCCAGTTTCAGTGCCCTTAGCTCAGAGTTAGAGAGTTTCTATTGGAAAGCAAAGGGTATATAACAAGCTCTGAATGGGTAACAATCATGAAGTACAAATAGAAGGCCAAGTTGATGTCTACAGCACCAGCTGCTCTCCTGTGTTGAAGAACATAAAGCTCAGCTTAACCACAGAAGCAAAAAAAGAACGGATATATCTCATGTAAGTAATTAAGAAGTAATTTGAGAGTACTCAAACAATTAGCCTTTTTATAATAGTTATTAGTTATTTGGTTATTTGTGTATTTTGTTAAGGTGCCTCATTGCTTTGTCATCCTAATATCCCAGCACTTAGATAATAAAATTTATGTCTTTTCTAGTCTATTTTTTAAGATCCTTTGCTATTTATAATCAATCTTGATTTAGTGCATACCCATCTCATCTCCTATCTTGCCCCATATGGGACCAAGAGCTACTGAAATTAGTAGTTAACATTTAAATGCAAATAGAAAGAATTAAATACATATAAAATTTGGGATAGGGTGTTGTAGAGGCAATCATGTAAGGACAATCAGGTGTTGCCAATTACAAGGTGGGAGGTGTGAGCTTGTGTTAAGCCCACCTGTGCCCCATTAGGGCTGGCCCCAACAACGCATGAGCAGAATTGGGGGAGCAATAAAAGGTGGGCTCCCAAAGACAAGGGGCTCACTCCTGGGCAGGCTGATGAGGAGGCTAGTTGAGTCTGGAGTGTTAGCACTGAGCTAGGCTAACTGGATCTAAAGGCAATGATTGGAGTACTGTTTATACGTCTTGTCAAGAACACCTGCTGGACCTTGAAACACTGTGGCCCAAGAAAGGTTTGTCTGCAACAGGGTGCCTTCACTTTACAGAGCTACTGAACAGGCTTAGGATGTCTGGAGTCAGGGAGGGAGATCAAGATGACAAGCAGAGTCACAAGGTTGAGGGACTCAAACAAGGTAAAAAGTGCCTGAAGGCTACAAAGGAGGGACCAGTCCTGGGAGCTGGACCAAGAGGCCCTCCAAACCAATCCCAGACAGGCAGTATGGCTGTGCAGCAAAACCAGGGCAAACTTTGGGTTTTGCAGTGCTTTTTGTGGACAAACACCAGGAGAACAGATGGAGCTACTTGAGACGGAGATGTATAATGAACTGCTTGATCCTGCAAGGAATGGAGTGGTGTGGCCATGACCTGGGAATAATCAGAGGAATTTGGCTCCTGGAGAATGTTACAGGCTTGGTACAAGCTGCATGCTGTGGGAACGGTTAGAAAATATTTTATGTTCATGCATGCTTATATATTAAAATGTATGATTTTGACAATACTGATGAAGAAAGCATTTTGAGAATGTAACAAATAAAACTATAAATCAATAAATATCGGGTGTAGTAGTGAGCCACACAATAAACAATTCTGGCTCTGCTTGTGCACAGCAGCAGTATGTGCCTTCATTTCCTCTGACATGGAATAAAGTTAATTTTCTTCCTAGTAGCTGGTATAGTGCTGTGTTTTGCATTTAGGATGAGAATAATGTTGATAACACACTGATGTTTTAGATGTTGCTGATACACAAAGTCAAGAACATTTCAGCTTGTCCTCCTGTCCTGACAGCAGAGGCTGGGGGTCCACAAGTAGCTGGAAGGGGGGACAGCCAGGACAACTGACCCAAACTGGCCAGAGGGGTATTCCATACCATATGACATCATGTCATTGGACTTGGATTCGACAGTGTGAGTGGGGTCTGTGTGCGATGCGAGCAAGTGAATGACTTGCTGTGCATGGTGGCAGAGCTCAAGGAGGAGGTGGAGAGACTGAGAAGTATTAGGGACAGTGAAAGGGAAATTGACTGGTGGAGTCACACCCTTTCGACCGCAAAAGAAATCCAAAAGGAGACAGTGACTCCCTGCCCCTCCAGCCATCAGGCAGTTGACGCAAACCATGGGGATGGGGGGGAATGGAAACAGGTCTGTCATTGGAGAGGTAAAAGAATTCCCTCCCAACCTCCACCACCCCCCCAGGTGCCCTTAGAGAACAGATATGAGGCCCTGGACTCAGAGAATCAGGCAGAGGACAGACAAGAGGAAGATCTGTCTGAAAGGTCTCCTGCTTGCCCCCTGTCTACCAAACGGGTTACAACATCAGCTACAAAGAAGAAAAGAAGGGTGGTTGTAGTTGGTGACTCCCTTCGGAGGGGAACTGAGGGCCCTATATGTCGACAGGACCCATCCCACAGGGAGGTCTGCTGCCTTCCCAGTGCCCGGGTGAGGGATATTAGCAGGAGACTCCCTCAACTAATCCCGCCCTCAGATTATTATCCACTGCTGGTAGTCCAGGCTGGCAGTGATGATATTAATGGAAGAAGTACCAGGGTGATTATAAAGGACGTCAAGGCCCTGGGTTGATTAGTTGATGGGACAGGAGCACAGCTGGTGTCTGCCTCACTTCCTGCAGTAGAGGGGATGAATGAGGAGAGGAGTAGGAAAACATATCCCATCAATAGGTGGCTAAGGGATTGGTGCCATCGGAGGAACTTTGGGTTTTTTGACCATGGGCCAAATTTCAGCATACCAGGTGGGCTGCGTCTATCTAACAGGGGAAAAAGGACTCTGGCCCATAAGTTGGCGGGGATGATAAGGAGGGCTTTAAACTGGGCTTGAAGGGGGAAGGGGTTGAAACCGGGCCCTCCAGAAAGGAGCCCAAGGGTGGACAGCCCAGGTTAAGAGACAAATCAGCAGCCCAGCTGAAGTGCATGTACACCTATGCACACAGCATGGGCAACAAACAGGAGGAGCTGGAAGCTATCGTGCAACAGGGAAGCTGTGATGTAGTTGCTATCACGGAAATGTGGTGGGATGACTCCTGTGACTGGAGTGCTGCCATGGGTAGCATGGAGGTGGAAGGGTAGCCCTATATGTTAGAGAGTCTCCTGACTCTTTAGAAGTTGAGGTCAGCAATAATACAGTGGAGTGCCTGTGGATTAGAATGAGGGGGAAGGCCAACAAGGCTGATATCCTGTTGGGAGTCTGTTACAGACCACCCAATCAAGAGGATGAGGGTTGGTCTTCTTCTACAAGCAGTTGGCGGATGTTTCAAAATCATCATCCCTTGTTCTCGTGGGTGACTATAACCTGCCAGACATCTGCTGGGAACTCCACAGCGCAGAGAGGAGGCAGTCTAGGAGATTCCTGGAGTGTATAGAAGACAATTTCCTGCTCCAGCTGGTAAATGAGCCCATCAGGGATGGAGCCCCGCTTGACCTCCTGTTCACAAACAGTGAGAGGTGGTGAGAGATGTAGTGGTCGGTGGATGTCTGGGACTCAGCAATCATGAAATAATAGAGTTTTCAATACTCAGGGATGCAAGGAGGGTCGTCAATAAATCCTCTACGTTGGAATTCCGGAGGGCAGATTTTGGCCTATTCAGAAGACTAGTCCAGAGTATACCCTGGGAAACAGCCCTTGAAAACAAAGGGGTCAGGAGCGATGGATGTACTTCAAGGAGCAAGTTTGGAAAGCACAGGAGCAGGCTGTCCCAGTGTGCCGAAAGGTGAGCCGGTGGGGAAGACGACTGGTCTGGCTGAACAGAGAGACTTTGAAAGAAATTAGGGTTAAGAAGAGGGCCTACCGATTATGGAAAAAAGGGCTAACTACTCAGGAGGAATTTAGGAATATAGTTAGGTCGTGTAGAAAGAAAATTAGAGAGACAAAGGCACAACTTGAACTGAATCTCGCCACCTCTGTGAAGGATAACAAAAAGTCCTTCTACAGATACATCAATGGCAAAAGGAGGGGCAAGGAAAACATCCATTCTTTACTGGACATGGGTGGGAATATAGTTGTCAAAGATGAAGAAATAGCTGAGGTATTTAACACCTTCTTTCCTTAGTTTTCAAGAGTAAGACAGGTTATCATGAGGACAGCTGGCTTCTGGATCTTATAGAAAGTGACAAGAATCTAAACAGCTCCCCTGTAATCCAGAAGGAAACAGTCAGTGACCTACTGAGCTGCTTGGATCCCCACAAGTCTATGGGACCAGATGGGATCCACCCAAGGGTGATGAGGGAGCTGGCAGAAGAGCTCACCAAGCCTCTCTCTATCATCTACCAACAGTCCTGGCTCACTGGGGACATCCCAGATGATTGGAAGTTGGCGAATGTCATGCCAATCCACAAAAAGGGCCAGAAGGAGGATGCGGGAAACTACAGGCCTGTCAGCCTGACCTCAGTGCCTGGCAAGGTTATGGAGCAGATCATCCTCAGTGCAATCACACAGCACCTGCAGGATGGGCAAGGGATCAGACCCAGCCAGCATGGGTTTAGAAAGGGAAGGTCCTGTCTGACCGACCTGATCTCCTTTTATGATCGGGTGACCCACCTGGTGGATGAGGGGAAGGCTGTGGATGTGGTCTACCTGGACTTCAGCAAAGACTTGACACCGTCTCCCACAGCATTCTCCTGAAAAAGCTGTCAGCCCACAGCTTGGACAGGAGCACCCTGTGCTGGGTTAGGAACTGGCTGGAGGGCCGGGCCCAGGGAGTGCTGAACGGGGCTGAACCAACCAGTTGGCGGCCGGTCACTAGTGGTGTCCCCCAGGGATCAGTATTGGACCCAGTTCTGTTTAATATCTTTATTGATGATTTAGATGAGGGGATTGAGTCCATCATCAGCAAATTCGCAGATGACACCAAGCTGGGAGGAAGTGTGGACCAGCCGGAAGGCAGGAGGGCTCTGCAGAGGGACCTGGACAGACTGGAGAGTTGGGCTGATTCCAACGGGATGAGGTTCAACACAGTCAAGTGCCGGGTCCTGCACTTTGGCCACAACAACCCCATGCAGAGCTCCAGGCTGGGCACAGAGTGGCTGGAGAGCAGCCAGGCAGAGAGGGACCTGGGATTTTGGATCAACAAGAAGCTGAACATGAGCCAGCAGTGTGCCCAGGTGGCCAAGAAGGCCAATGGCATCCTGGCCTGTATCAGGAACAGTGTGGCCAGCAGGTCCAAGGAAGTGATTCTGCCCCTGTACTCACCGCTGGTGAGGCCACACCTCAAGTACTGTGTCCAGTTCTGGGCCCCTCAGTTTAGGAAGGATATCGAGGTCCTGGAGCAGGTCCAAAGGAGGGCAACCAGGCTGATGAAGGGACTCGAGCACAGATCCTATGAGGAGAGGCTGAGGGAGCCGGGGCTGTTCAGCCTGGAGAAGAGGAGGCTCAGGGGAGACCTCATCACTCTCTCCAACTCCCTGAAAGGAGGGTGTAGCCAGGGGGGGGTTGGTCTCTTTTCCCAGGCACCTCTCAGAAAGACAAGAGGACACGGTCTTAAGTTGTGCCAGGGGAGGTTTAGGTTAGATATTAGAAAGAATTTCTTCACCACGAGGGTGATCAGGCATTGGAATGGGCTGCCCAGTGAGGTGGTGGATTCTCCATCCCTGGAGACATTTAAAAAGAGACTGGATGTGGCACTCAGTGCCATGGTCTAGTAACCGCAGTGGTAGTGGGTCAAGGGTTGGACTTGATGATCTCAAAGGTCCCTTCCAACCCAGACAATTCTATGATTCTATGATTCTATGATTCTATGATTCTATGATTCTTTGTCCAGTATTTAAGCTAGGGACAACTGGCCATGGGACAGCATGGCTTGGGGACTGCCTGGGCATCGGTCATTGGGTGGTAAGCAATTATAACTGCTTGTTTTATACATTCTATTATTGGTTTTGTTATTATGATGATTATTATCCCTTCTTTTTCAGTCCTATTAAGCTGTCTTTATCTCAACCCATAAGTTCCAATATCTGAAGGGAGCCTATAAGAAAGCTGGGGTAGGGCTTTTTACATGGGTGTGTAGTGAGAAGAAAAGAGGAGATGGTTTCAAACTTTAAGAGGGGAGATTTAGGTTAGACATGAGGAAGAAATTCTTTAATTTGAGGCTGGTGAGACACTCAAAGAGGTTGCCCAAGGAAGTTGTGACTGCCCCCTACCTGGGAGTGTTCAAGGCTGGGCTGGATGGGGTCTTGAGTAACCTGGTCTAGTGGGAGGTGTCCCTGCCCATGCAGGGAACTAGATGATCTTTAAGGTCCCTTCCAACCCAAACCATTCTGTGATTCTGTGTGTGGTGGGTCTCCCTGTTGGAAGCAGATGAGCTAACCAAAGCTCATCTCCACCCCCTACCCGATTGGCTACCTGCAGTCAATGGGCATCTTCTGATGCAATAAAAGACAAAGAGGCAGAGGCATACACCTGCCTCTAAAGGTGCAGTGGAATGTGTAGAGGAATGGCCTGAGCACGGGTACACAACCCCATGTTTGAGGCACTCAGGTGCTAATTACAAGGTGGGAGGTGTGAGCTTGTATTAAGCCCACCTGTGTTAAGCCCTCACCCCCACCCAGTTGGGGTTTGCCTCAGCTGCAGATGAGCAGGATTGGGCAACCAATAAAAGGTGAGCTTCTGAGCACATGTGGGGCTCACTCTCAAGCAGACAGAGGAGGAGGTTAGCTGAGTTTGGAGTGGAAAGAAAAATCAGAGTACTGACTGAGCACCTTAGGAAGAACACCTCGTTGACTTCGGATCACCGCACCCCAAGAAAGGTTTGCCCGCTTACAGTAGTGTGGTTGTAGACCAGACCCACTTCATTGGAAAGTCCGCTGCCTCCTGGGGTCCAGGGTAAAGGATTTCACAAGTGAACTTCCCACCCTGGTGTGGCCTTCAGACTACTACTCACTTGTGGCCTTCCAGGTGGGTAGTGATGACGTGGTATCAAGATCAACGAAACGGCTACTGGCAGCGTGCTGCACAACCTTTCTGTTGGAGGGTTTCTGGGGAGACCAATCAGCTGATAAGGGGGCGGCACCCAGCCAGGCCATGAGGGATTTAAAGCATCTGCCGGGAGCGCCAATGACCCAGAGCGCGGCGAACAGGAGCAGGCAAACAGGAAATTGAAGCGGCACTTCGCGCAGGCAGAGCAAGCAGGAGGGGCACAGCTAGCAATGGTTTCAAAAAAAGCAAAAACTGTTGCTGTTGAGAAGAAGGGTGCGTCCACACAGACGGAATCCCTTAGGAGGAACAAAAAGATGGACGTAGCTGTTCAGGTCTCTGGCTGCGCAGAGTGTTTAAGCCTCGTGTTAGCACCCGCGGACAGTGAAAATGTGGTCTGTGTGAGATGCGAGCAGGTCAATGACTTGCTGAGCATGGTGGCAGAGCTTAAGGAGGAGGTGGAGAGACTGAGAAGTATTAGGGACAGCGAAAGGGAAATTGACTGGTGGAGTCACACCCTTTCGACTGCAAAAGAAATCCAAAAGGAGACAGTGACTCCCTGCCCCTCCAGCCATCAGGCAGCCGATGCAGACCAAGTGGATAGGGGAGAATGGAAACAGGTCCCTCACCGGAAAGGCAAAAGAATTCCCTCCCAACCCCCACCATCCCCCCAGGTGCCCGTAGAGAACAGATATGAGGCCCTGGACTCAGAAAATCAGGAAGAGGACAGACAAGAGGATGATCTGTCCAGAAGGTCTCCTGTTCACCCCCTGTCTACCAGACGGGTTAAAACTTCACCCACAAAGAAAAGAAGAAGGGTGGTTGTAGTTGGTGACTCCCTTCTGAGGGGAACTGAGGGCTCTATATGTCGACCTGACCCATCCCACAGAGAGGTCTGCTGCCTTCCTGGTGCCCGGGTGAGGGATATTAGTAGGAGACTCCCTCAGCTAATTCAGTCCTCAGACTATTATCCACTCTTGGTAGTCCAGGCTGGCAGTGATGACATTATTGGAAGAAGTACAAGGGTGATTAAAAAGGACTTCAAGGCATTGGGTCAGTGAGTTGATGGGTCAGGAGCACAGGTAGTGTTTGCCTCAGTTCCAGCAGTAGAAGACCTGAATGAGGAGAGGACTAGGAAAACCTATCTCATCAATAGGTGGCTAAGGGACTGGTGCCACCGGCGGAACTTTGGGTTTTTCAACCACAGGGCAAATCCCATACTGCCTAGTGTCATCAAATCAGATGGGCTTCATCTAACTAACAGGGGGAAAAGGACTCTAGCTCATAGGTTGAAGGGGCTGATAAGGAGGGCTTTAAACTAGGTCTGAAGGGGAAGGGGGTTGAAACTGGGCTCTCCAGAGAGGAACCTAAAGGTGGACTACCCGAGATAAACGACAAATCAGTAGCCCAGCTGAAGTGCATGTATACCAATGCACGCAGCCACAGAAATGGGCGGGAACATGCTATCTTGGTGGTAATTAGGCCTTATTTTAAAATATTACCTAATGAAATTATACCGCACCTAAAACTGGCCAGAGCAAAGAGGTCCTTCATGAATCTCGATGTAGCACAATCTGGGTCACAAAAATGGAAAGGAACTGAATGGACACCTGAAAGGATAATTAAGTATTATGACCCTGCTACATGGGATCCTTATGAAATTATTAATGGAGCGCGGGATCCAATTTATAATCTAAATAGGATTATCAGGCTACAAGCAGTTGTGGAATTGGTAGCTAATGGCACCAGCCAAGCTCTGTCCTTGTTAGCAGATGAAAGTTACGCAGCTAAGAGACACTGTATACCAGCATAGACTGGCCCTGGATTATCTCTTAGNGGGGCTGATAAGGAGGGTTTTAAACTAGGTTTGAAGGGGGAGGGGGTTGAAACTGGGCTCTCCAGAGAGGAACCTAACGGTGGACTACCCAAGATAAATGACAAATCAGCAGCCCAGCTGAAGTGCATGTACACCAATGCACGCAGCATGGGCAACAAACAGGAGGAGCTGGAAGCCATTGTGCATCAGGGAAGCTATGATGTAGCCGCTATCACGGAAACGTGGTGGGATGACTCCCATGACTGGAGTGCTGCCATGGGTGGCTACAGGCTCTTCAGAAGGGACAGGCAGGGTAGGAGAGGCGGAGAGGTAGCCCTATATGTTAGAGAGTCTCTTGACACTGTAGAAGTTGAGATCACCAATAATAAGGCAGAATGCCTGTGGGTTAGAATCAGAGGGAAGGTCAACAAGGCCGATATCGTGATGGGAGTCTGTTACAGACCACCCAGTCAGGATGATGAGGACGATGAAATATTCTACAAGCAGCTGGAGGATGTTTCAAAATCATCATCCCTTGTTCTCGTAGGTGACTTTAACCTGCCAGACATCTGCTGGGAACTCCACACCGCAGAGAGGAGGCAGTCTAGGAGATTCCTAGAGTGTATTGAGGATAATTTCCTGCTCCAACTAGTAAATGAACCCATCAGGGATGGAGCCCCACTTGACCTTCTTTTCACAAACAGAGAGGGGCTGGTGGGAGATGTGGTGGTTGGTGGACGCGTGGGACTTAGTGATCATGAAATAATAGAGTTTTCAATACTCAGGGATACAAGGAGGGTCGTCAGTAAAACCTCTATGTTGGACTTCCGGAGGGCAGATTTTGGCCTATTCAGAAGACTAGTTCAGGGTATACCCTGGGAAACAGCCCTTGAAAACAGAGGGGTCCAGGAGGGATGGTCATACTTCAAAGAGCAAATTTTGAAAGCACAGGAGCAGGCTGTCCCAGTGTCCCGAAAGGCGAGCCGGCGGGGAAGACGACCAGTCTGGCTGAACTGTGAGACTCTGAAAGAAATTAGGGTTAAGAAGAGGGNTGTTCTGATATGATATCAAATTTTTTTTTTCTTAATTTACCTCCTAAGATTCGGTCATACTCAGTTTTGGGTTGGTTTTTTTTTTATTTTTATAAATATTGTAAATGCAAATAATTGCTATGTACAGGCACATACTTTATTCATGTGAAATTCATCCTTTGTAAAAGTTTTCATGTATGTCACTGCTACCCTTTAAGCTTTATATATGTCTGTAATGTCTCTAGGTAATTACTGGCAAAACTTCCCCACACTGGCGCAACACACATTTTTTTTTTTCTCTTTTCCTTTTGTGAATGTATACATATGTATTCATCCCAACACGCTCCCACTGCCTCAAAACCCACGGGGTGAGGTGACGTGTTACAGTGTGGCGAAACACTCCCCCCACAAACACACGCAAAGGAAAATGCACTGGCTTTTGAGCCAAGTAAGTTGTGTAGTGGGCAGAAAACTGTGCCAGGCAGGAGTTAACTCCTGGTCGCCCCTGCATGGGAACCTCGGAGAAGGAGTTTGTTGCCTATGGGATGCACAGATTCCAAAATAACCACACAACACCATCACACCATGTGGGATGTGGGTATATATATATAGGGATGTGTGTATATGTGTATATGCATATAAGGAGGGGAAGAAAAAAAAAAAAAAAAAAAAAAACAAAATTAAAAAAAATTGTTTCTTGAGTGAATTATTTTCCTGTCACAAAACAACTATTTAAATGTAAAATTGGTCAGGCTACTCCCTGGGCGCCTACAGGAACGAAAACAATGGGGAAATTAACATATTAGATAAGGAAAACTGGTTCTGGGAAACCTGTGAATGTCAAGCCCCATTCCGGGAAAAACTGTGAATTTCAACAAGTTATGCAAACGAAGGCCCCCTCCTCCCTCTCCCCATTTTTCATTATAAAAATCCTGTAAAAAGGACAGAAGGTAGCTAGCTGTTTTTCTCCTGCCCATCCCGAGACACCTGAGAGGGAAAAACAAAGGCTTTCCTGCCGTTTTCCTGTGAACCAGCGGGCCCGAAGGACTTTGTGAAAAGCCGAAGCCAGAGCTCCGCAGAGAACTCCTGCCCTGAGAGGGAAAAGCGGCCAGAGCCGAAGCCAGAACCCGGCAGTAACCTCGGAACGAACAGTGAAACAATTTTAAATTATACATTGTTACCTTTTTCTTTTCTTTCCTCAACAATCATGTTTACTTTGTACTAACGGTGTTAACTTGTTGCTTATTCTCAAGAATAAATCCTCGTAACTTGTTTAAGTTTCAACACGTGTTAGCCTGCAATTCTGTGCGTCGTCTCTGAAGCAGAGGCTGAGATTTCCTCATAAACAAAATATTAAAATAATAACTCGGATCACGACAATGGGCAACAAACAAGAGGAGCTGGAAGCCATTGTGCAGCAGGAAAGCTGTGATGTAGTCGCTATCACGGAAACGTGGTGGGATGACTCCCATGACTGGAGTGCTGCCATGGGTGGCTACAGGCTCTTCAGAAGGGACAGGCAGGGTAGGAGAGGCGGAGGGGTAGCCCTGTATGTTAGAGAGTCTCTTGACACTGTAGAAGTTGAGATCACCAATAATAAGGCAGAATGCCTGTGGGTTAGAATCAGAGGGAAGGTCAACAAGGCCGATATCGTGATGGGAGTCTGTTACAGACCACCCAGTCAGGATGATGAGGACGATGAAATATTCTACAAGCAGCTGGAGGATGTTTCAAAATCATCATCCCTTGTTCTCGTAGGTGACTTTAACCTGCCAGACATCTGCTGGGAACTCCACACCGCAGAGAGGAGGCAGTCTAGGAGATTCCTAGAGTGTATTGAGGATAATTTCCTGCTCCAACTAGTAAATGAACCCATCAGGGATGGAGCCCCACTTGACCTTCTTTTCACAAACAGAGAGGGGCTGGTGGGAGATGTGGTGGTTGGTGGACGCGTGGGACTTAGTGATCATGAAATAATAGAGTTTTCAATACTCAGGGATACAAGGA